>JAUCBJ010002799.1:0-60402 GCA_032718475.1 Nemertoderma westbladi | reverse complement strand
AGCAGATATGACGGAGTTGATAGAAGATGGTCTTGGTATCGGGGAGCGATATACTCTACTTTTGCAAGCGTTTGTTGATAGCTTAATACGCGGCGACGTTAGTCCAACTGCTGCGGAGGACGATGGTCGTTATATCGAACCGCCAATGTCCCAAGAGCAGCTCGCGCGAGTTAGACTATAGAAAATTCGCTGCTCGATATACGCGGCGTAATGGTACGTATATGGGCTTCTTAACTACTGGTCATCCTATCGATTTACACAATACGGACTATGTCGACTATATATCCTGCCCAGCGGAGTCGGAACCATAAACTGAAATTCGAATGCGAAAATTCTATTCGAAATCGACTCTAAAGAAAAGACACTAAAGAAACAAATGGACGCGGTAACTCCAACGTATATTTGGAATTCTTGATAGAAGCATTGTAACAACAAACAAATATCACCCGCGTTTACCCTACCAGACGTGCGTCTTTGGTATTATGACGATAAATGCCCTAGACCCAACTAATAAACGGAAAGACATAAACATCCACGTAAACCGAAACTTGTTGACGTATCACCTATGCTCACTCGGCTCGAACGATCCTGGAGTAAACCTACGATCAGAGTCCCGGAATACTCGGTCAAACCTCCTCATTCCTTAGTTGGACCTCAGACCTGCGATCCTGGTGGTGTCGCGGATCCTCGCGGACGGTATTCACTGTTCAAGATCTAGTGCTACCCTAACAATTAATCGGTAACACTCCTACAGTGATTTCTAGCTAGCCGTCCATCTTACCTAGCCGGATTGTGACGCGGACACCTAATATCACTATCCAACCGTATGGTCGTCCACGTTTAACGCGATACAACCCCTCATCAAGGTGAAGGAGAGCGTTGTACGAAACGAGTTAAACGCTATTTTATAAAGATCAAAAGGGAAGCCTGCGTTTGTTCAGATAAACGTAAGTTATAACAGTGAGTCCAATCGATAAACGAATTGGCCTTATCTCAATTCGATTGGGAAATCCAGAATCTCTAAGAAGTTATCGAACTTGGACGATCCTATTCTCTGCGAGAGTTTTTGGATGAACGTATCCAGCTACGAGCGGAGGAAAATCAGCTCGAGGAGAAGCAGATCGAGGCGGCAGATACCTCGACCACAATCCTACACCTTCTGATGCAATCATATTGCACCCTTCACCCAGGAGTTATGGCCCTCCTAGTAAAGTGGCTCCCCCCAAAGAGAAAAAGACTCTTGCTAGCCTCAAAAAACTGCGTAAACGCCGTCCGCGCAAGAAAGACTAACTGTTTAGAGTATCTTTGTGTTTTAGAAACTGTGATTTTTATATTTTATAGACTGAAAATCCCATTTTCTGGGAGCGGTGTAAAAGCCTTTGCTGAATTGCCCCGTTATTTTTATTATCTCTTACATTAAAATACTCTGTAGTTGATTTAATAAGTGTAAGAGACCGTATTATTGCTGTATCGGTGTTTTTAGAGGATCTAAGACCTATTTCCTCCGTATGTGTACTGTGAAAGGCATATTTTATGATTCTATGGCAATTCGTGACGCAAAAGGGTGATAGCTACTCTTGAACAGTAGTTACTATGACTACGGTTAACAGCTGACATTCATACGTGTTGATTTCCTTTGTTCTACGGCGTCTCTCAGTTCAGTCAGCCAATGAGAGCGTTTTTGTGGCTCCTTGTACAGAAAATTTCCGAGAAATGACGCAATGCCTATGTGCAGTGTTTTCATTCAGTCTTGAGCCAAAGAAAGAACGGCTTGGAAGTATTTTTGTGCTGTACTGCTTTTTAGTCGTACACTAGTAGGTTTAATTATAAAGGGCATATATCCTTTAACTGCAATTTAACATACCTAAAGACTACTGCTAACTGATCATACATCCTGACTGCTGAAACATTGCAAACTCGTAACAATCAGTGTTCAGTTGTTGTTTTATACTGCTATTTGCGGTCAGTTCTTCATAATATGGTTGATGAATTATTATATTTGGAATAACGATAAACAACCCCGAAACCCAATGTTCTTGATATACCGAAGGTAAGAGAGAAGGGTTACAGATAAACGATTGTGACTTATGTTAAAGTGGTTTGAAGTGAATCCAATGTTATTTGATAGACCCTACATGAGCCAGTCTGTGTTCCTTTTATATGTGACTAAAATCAGTGAAGATCGGCAGATTAGTGTGCAGTATTGTGCAGCATTGTGTATGAGTGAGTCTGTTAAAGAAGCATTCCTAAAGAATGCGCCATATATGTGAATTATAATTAAGCCATATCGTTGTGAGTAGTTTAAGTCATAACTCTGTTTATGTAGATAAAGCGCCACGTCCTAAAGGAACTGTTAATATTCCCGAAGGTGAATAATATTGTCAGAGATTATATAATACTGTCAGTCGAATAATACATAGCTTACATAGCAATAAAATTAAACCGTCGAACCCAATCTCCCGGGAATCTCCAGCGGGTGAATGGTCGCGCACGGATTGGTTTCGACTAGTGTAGTGAATCAAATACTTGTCATAGACTAAAAGCAGATTTATTATCTAGAAGACATTCTAATTTGGCGGGTTAAACTGCCAAAGGTCTGAAAGCGCGAACAAATTGGCATCCAAAGAAATTGCCTGAACTGAGCGACCTGCGACTGGTAGGCGACCTACAAATCAGGCTAGCCTTATATGTTTCAGGCAATTACCTTTTGGCGAATCAATTTAAAAATTTGGAGTTTCTCAGAATGTCTGCAGAAAAGTGAGAACCAGAATATCTACTGTAATTGTATTACTGTAATTATACTGTAATTAACTGCCCAGATGAGGATTAACTTTATCTGGTTATAAGTCTGATAGGTATTGTTTGTTAATTATTCGTTTACCGCTTCTAATCAATTAAAACTCATAATACATTGAACATATATTATGCGTGCAGTTTATTATTAATATATATTGAATTGTATAACGAATAAACGTGATTCCTGTCAATTTTATCCTCCATGTATGAAGGAATAAAAATAATAATAAACTTAACTTATAATATTGAAATGTTATAATTAATTAATTATTATTTTGGATAGCAAACCAAGTGTGCAATCGCAATGACCTATAATAGTAATATATAATGAGGTATACCAAAGTTATTTGGACACTGGGAAATGTTCTGGATTGGTGAAAGATTTTGCATATGCATCCAATAATTATTTACTGCATGGTAAATAATGTAGAACAATGTTTCACCATACTTCAGATATTATATTTCTCGAGCCTACTAGTGAGGTTAATAAAGAATAAAGAGCATAGTGAAAAGTTGTTCCATGTTATTTACAGAATTAACAAACGAATAGCAGGCTGTCGAATATATTGGAAATTGGCTTCTCAGAAGAAAATGAGGCTGCTATGGAATTGTACTAGAATTCAAATGCTACCAAGGTATCACTAAACTATGAATACAATTTTTGTCTATGCTGTAAAGTTCTCAAGAGATTACTGCGTCTATTGATTAATACTGCTACTGCTACCCAGCAACAAGTTGCAGAAACGAGTTCCTCAGTTGGATGGGGGGGGGGGGGGGGGGGGGGCTTTCAATTATCCAGATCCAGATAAAAAAACCGATGTAATGTCAATTATAGATCATTATAATCATAAATAATTAGCTATACCTATACAACATTGAAAATTTCAAATATATTATATAACTAGCTAGTATAAAAATTATTAAAAAAAATTACAAACAACAATTAAAGCATTGAAAAATACTTGAACAATCTCAACAATATATTTCGGCCGTGCTAATTTTTAGAGCAACAGTTACAAAAAATATAGGTCCAACCGCTTCCTATGTTAAAATATAGTTACGGTAATTTATATCTACAGTAATTAAAATGAATATAATTAATAATATAAATAAACTGCGTCCAGACAGTTGCGACACAGGCAATTGCAACCCAGCAAATTTATTTCTTTAAAATCATGGGTGAAATTTTCCGGACACCCTTCCACCAATGTTTTGAAATCATTTAAGTGATGTTTGCAGATTCAAAAACTGGAAATTCATCTGATGATCTTATTAATTTTATAATTTTATGTTTGATCTCAGCAGGGTAGAAACAACTACTGCAAGATCGAGCGAGCTCGGACAAAAATACCTTTTAGTTGGGGAAGAAGACCACTCGGTTGAACTGTAAATTATCACCAAATATAGGGTCTTCAGAATAAACTGTCAGCCATGATGAACTTTCTTTGGCTGTAAAATCTTACCTGTCATGGTACTGTATGATGTTTCACTAACACCAAGACCCAAGATTTGTGATGCTGTATGCCATTATCCAATAATTGTAAACAAGTGAAAGGCTACACATAAAAATAAGGCCTAAGGTCTGCCATCACAGTTAATGACATAGCGGATTATTTTGGCATTGAAAAGGAAATTTTCACAAAATATACATTACAGAGATGAAACTTCCATCGGTCACACCAAATTATTAGTAGCAAGTCGTTAGAGTTGATTACTGTAAGAAAACTACTGACTACTGACTACTGGCTACTGACTTCTGACTACTGACCTACAGCAAAAACGGCGCTAACGATTTTGATGAAATTTTGCATGGATCATGAAAATAGATTTCTATGGGTACTTGTGAAATCACGGTTTAAATTGAAATATCTCAACTTGTTATATTTAGAAAAATAGCCCCAAAACACGAAAATTGCCATAGGCGCAATGATAAAAACACCAGCTGGCACTCATGAAAAATGTATATTGATGGCCTGGTAAATGCATTCAATAGGAAGGACCAACTGACAAAGAAGTACTTTCTGTGCCAAGTATTATAACTCTACTCTACATACAACCCAGACAGTATGCAAACATTAACTGGTTTAGCTGGCTATTACAGTCTCATCTGAATAACTCTTCCCAATGTTAATTAATTGGCGTGCAAGCTAAATGACTGTTAGTTAAACAGTGTGTTGGCTACACAACACAGTGTATTGCTATAGGGGCTGTTGCGCTGTCAGTCAGAGAGGTAACAGCCCATGGGGTAAGGATTTACCCTTGGGGCGCTAACTATCAGATAGTCTGATACCAACTGTCAGACAGTCTTTTTCAACTATCTATCTATCGGATCGCCCAGTTACAAGTGGCCCTCAGTTGTAGTTTTTAAACCCCAGGTGTTGTTGACCAGTTGACGGAGTCTGTTATTTGCGAAATCGTTGATCGTGGTGCCGTGCCGGAATTCTGGCTTTGATTAAAAGCCCTGAACTGCTGAACGATGGCGGAATCTACGAAACCCGGCCGGATTCCTAATCTGAGGAGGCGACGGAGTCAATTAAACGTAAACAATGAAACGATCGCGATGGACAATGGAGTCTATTCAATGTATCCATAACGATACGATGGCGACGGAGTCTATTACAGTATTAAACACGCAACCAAAGCGATCACATCATGGCGAAGTAATCTACAAAACAGAGAACGACAGGAAGGCGATGGAGTTTATTAAACCCAGTAAGATGGTGCATAGCGAAGCGATCGAGACGGATAACGGAGTCTATTACAGTATTAAACCTGGAACGAAGACGGTGGAATTTACAGATCTATAGGCCTGGAACAATGCGAACAAGGCAGCAAGGCTACTGTAAAGTTAGACTAGACTGGTTTGTGAGATTAACTTGCCAATACTAACTCAATACAATTTGCTTTCTTCGAATTCCTAATAATATATTTTAATCTTAATAATAATTATTCAACATCAATTATTTTATAAGTCTTGTCAATGTATAAGATTGCTAAAGACTAAAGAGCTAACTGCCTTATATTTTTAGAATTATTATAGTTAATATTGTTATATTTATAATTAATTGTATCTTTTGACAGTACTTTATGCGCGACTATGATAATAAAATTAAATGGTGCCGAAATATTTTCACTTAACTGCAGGTAGGGGGGGACAATCAATATTTTTCCCTCTCCAGGTGAAAATCGACGCATATAACAGCTTGTTTACTACTAAAATAAAACTGCCTCCTGTTCTATAGGAAAAAACATTATAGGGGAAATTTTAGCAAGTTGTGTTTATTTTAGCCGATAGACTAGATTACATGTTTACCAAGTTTGGTATAATTTAGTCAAAGATTGAATGAGTTACGATTTAAATTATCAGTGGAGGGTGAAAGCGGCGGGCCAGGATTCAGTTATACTTGAATAAAGAATAGTGATTAAACCAAGGGATACGCGATATATGACACTGCTGTATAAGTTCATTGAATGACTGTTGATTTAGAAACATTTAATTCAAAACTATATAAATGTTAATATAATTTTGGATTTTTTTTTGTAATAATTAACAGATGAATTATATTTCATTAATTTATTTTTTTATCTAATCACATTATTAAATAACGAAGCACGGAAATAATACTAAGATTGAATATTGAATTGAAGGTACAGTACCGAATTTAATATTTGAGATTGCATAAGATAGATTATTGAATATTGAATATCTTCGGCCATCATCCCGTTCCCGTTAGTGACTCAATTCAGCCATTGGCAACCATTTTGAAAGTTTCGATTGGTTTCGTTTTGACTCTTCAGTCCCCGAATAGACCGATGGTCGGCGCGGTTGCTGTCCCCATGACTGAGGCTGCATTACCAACCAAAATTGCCATGCATGCAAATTGGCGCTGGAGCAGAAACTGGTGTGACCACGGTTCGTGGGTGGCACTGTGGAGACGATCCCCGATCTCCCGGAGGAAGGTGGATGTCTCTGGATCGGGCGGCCAAAGGTCTCAAAGGCCACGGGGTGAAAGAAATGGCCCCAGTCCATTAGGTCGCGATCGTTTTTAATGCGCTCCGCCCCCTCAGCTGAGTGGCCTCCGGCAATGATGGTTTGTTGAAGGTGGCTGGGGGCCAGTGGATCTAATAATAATTATCGCAAAGATACGATTAGGTAGGCCTACGTGATATTAGTTTCTCAAACCAAACCTATCCATCCATTGACGTCCAAATATATCCAATTTCTCAATCCATACTAATCAGTATGTAATAATGTACGTACACTGTAATGCAAAAATGCTGTAATGGCAATGTCCAACCAAACAATGCGTTGAGTGTTATCCAACCAGAAATGTTAGGCTAACAGCACCTCACTCTGTCAAATCCATTAGTGGATGATATAGAATCAGCACATCCTGACATCCGTGCAACTCCTGAACTCAGGCGAGCATTTTACAGATGGTGGTCTAATTTATATGGCCTTGTACCGCGAAACCGTATATTATTTACAGATGTAGCGATGTAGGCTAAATTTCGGGTCTTGTACCGTGCACAGTACTGGTGGGCCTACACAGCTACTGCTATTTTGCCTAATACAGGTCCCAGAGGTAAATCCTTACCCCACGGGCTGTTACCTCTCTGACTGACAGCGCAACAGCCCTTTCTCGTGTATTGTACTATGCTCTCATCGAATTATTGTTTTATTATGAAATCTTTGTGCCAACATTAATACTGTGGATGCTGTATGCTTATAAGGCTAAATCTTTACTCAGCCTCATAATGATTCTCCATAAGGCTAACATTATAGTTTCAATTATAAAAATCTGTTATAATAATAATATAATTGTTGTATTTAATTAATGTCGTGGTTTACATTGAACAGTGTAAATTGTTCATCGTGGTTTACATTGAAACATCTCAACTTGTTTTATTTATTACAAAAATAAGAACGAATTTGTCTTATCACTTCTTGTGCGCGATTGTATTGAATTCATGACAACTGCTGTTATTATTATTAATCAATTGACACCTCGACTCCTCTCTGACTACTCTATCCGATAGCTCTATCATTTCGCTAACTGCTCTCTATCTTCTATATAATCACAACAGCTTTTATAATTAATTAGATGATTACAACATAATAACTGGAAAGCCAGTGTTCGCGCTTTTAGACCTTTAGCAGTTTAACCTGCCAATTTAAATGTCTTTTTAATTATGAATCGACTTTAGCGCTTACCAATTACCTGGTGTACTGAAGTTACATCCGCCGAAGCCAGTCCGTGCGCGGCGTATGACCCACGGTGTGGGAGACTGGATTCGGGTTCCCTTGGAAGTTATTGCGATGTAGGCTACTTTGTATTATTCGATTGATCGCTACTATAATCTCTGACAACTATATTTACATTGGGGGAAATATTAACAGTTCCTTTAGGACGTGGCCATTTAAGTATAAAAACAGAGTTATGACTTACACTAATCACAACTAGATGGCTACTGAGTTTCGTAAATAGCGCATTCTTTAGGAGATGCTTTATTAACCTTCATACGACTTCACACTACTTCACACTAGTTTACACTAATTCTCACTAATTTGCCGACCGTCACTGATTTTGATCATATATAAGGAGGATTTCAACTGACACACGTAGGGATTCTGAAATAGCATTTAATTCACACAAAAACCACTATAATTTGAGTCACAGTTGCTACCGGTAGACCCTTCACCGCTTACCTCAGTAATCAAGAAAGTTGAGGGGTTTACGATTATTTATCGGTATTCTCCAAATATAACATCCATTAATATAAACAGCAATTAACACAATATAAAACAGCATTAAAACAGTGCGGTGAACAGTCAGTATGTGTTCCAGGTGAGTTATGTTTCGTGCAATACGTATGACAATGCGTCGTACGATTAGGTATGACAAGTTAATATATTTACGTTCTTATAACTAAGGCCATCAGATGTTCTTGGGCCAAAGTCTGAAACGTCCGTACTTAGTACAGAATCCTGAGAGGAATCTCTTTCTCAGAAAAACCATAACTAATGCGCATGCGCCAGTTTACACAGGTAGGTCTCTACTGGCATAACTGAGAAGATTGCTCTGATTGGCTGAATAGGCTCAAACAAAGGAATCTCCACGTACACAAAGAATCAGCTGACAGATTTCGTCATCTTGGTTCTAATTTCTGTCCGACGCGTAGTTGAACAATTTTAGAGCTATTTTCGAGTATTCCGCGCATTGCGTAAAATGACTTGTTATGTCCGCAAAAGCTTTTACACCGCTCCCAGAAAATGGGATTTAAGTCTATAAAATATAAAAAATCACAGTTTCTAAAATATAAAAATACTCTAAACTATCAGTCATTCTTTCGCAAACGGCGTTTATGAAGTTTTTTGAGACTAGTAAGAGTCCTTTTCTCTTTGGGGCGAGCCACTTTACTAGGAGGGCTATAACTCCTGGGGGAAGGGTGCAATACAATTGCATCAGAAGGTTTTGGATTACGGTTGGTGTATCCGCCGGTCGAGGTACCCGGTTGGTCAATGTCAACATGGTGGAACGAGGGCGAACAACCTTTAGAGCTCGTTTCAGGACGGCAGCTCTTACTGGTCCTTGATGGGTCGTTTGCACAACAGTGGTAGGTTGACCTACCGCTGGTCTTGTTCATAATTGTTGTTGACTATGTTCTACGCATGTCCTTAGATCATCATAGTGATGATGGGGTGATGATAACTCCACCTACTGGCTCCAGAAGTCGAGGAAATCCTGCTAAGTACCTAACTGATCTAGACTTTGCTGATGACTTAGGAGTACTCTCAGAATCACTAGAGGGAGCCCAACGGCTCCTCAGCTCATTAGAACATGCTGCTTCTAGTGTTGGTCTTTTTATTAACTCCAGAAAGTCGGGTCCCAGCAACAGTTCCGAATTTAGGGATTGTCCCATATAAAGGGCGGAGCCGTCAAACACTACCTGGACTTCATTTGGTTTACCGGGCTTGGGAACGTAATGATGTGTCAAGTAATACATTCTCTCCGTTATGGGTGTTTCTTCTGGAACTCGCTCCGCGTATCCCTTGTCTATAAAGTTCTTTAATTGAGTCTTATACATTTCTTTGGCTCAATCGTTAGACATCAAACGCCGATGTAGTTGTGCGATTCTTTTTTCCGCTAAAGGTCGATTATTCACGAAGCTGGGTTCTCTCCGTCTGAAAGGCAGACCAATTTCATAACAATCCTCATCTTTCAGATAACGTGTGGTCGTTTCCTGAATCTGCTTGGCTCTCTCTTCCTCGACGGATAACGCTTTGTCGTAGGAATTAGGCTCTACGGCTTCTTGAGTAAAGAATTGTACGGCGTGTTCATCGCGTACCTTACTATTGTACCGCTCTACTGCTTCAGTTAGTTCGTCGTCATAAGTCAATTGTTCGCTATTTTGACCGATAAGGTTACACAAGTTAACTTGGTTTAACCAAGTTTGATTCTCAGTGAGGAGTTCAATGGTATTTTCCTCGTCATACAAATTCTGTAAATCGTCGTTATCTGAGGAGCATGGGGTTTCCTCAGCTGGGATTTCCTCTTCACTTATATCTTCCGCATATTCATTTACCTGATGGACTTGCTCTCTCGGGGGTCTTTCTTGCAAAATCCTGTGGGAAGGTCCCGTGAAGTACCAACTTACTCTTGTTCGTCCCGCGTAGGTCTGGAGTGGTCGCGGTCGAGCAGGCCGTTTTTCTATTGTCTCAAGCGCCTCGTGCGCATTTTGGCCGAGTAGTATCTGTACCCCTGGATAATCGGTACTGAAACTAGGTATGTTGTATTGCTGGGTAAAATGGTCTTCATCCCAGTTGTAAGGCTCCACTTGGCTAGTAGCAAAGTTCTTTATCGCCACCATTTTAACTGACCTTACACTATTTTCACCTAGTTCATCCTGGGGAGTGGACAACAATCCCACGTAGTAATCGGTTGATACCATGGATTTCCAAACCTGCATAATTCCGGAAAGGTTCAGTTTGGTTCGGAACTTTGGTTGACCAACAAAGATATCTTCGGCTAGGTCTTTGTCTATAAAGGTGCCTGTACTGCCGGAGTCATGGAGGGCATTCACTATTAAGCTCTTCCCTATTCCATGTACTCTCAGTTGCACCACGGGGAACTCTCGGATACCGACAGATGATGTTGGCGCTTTCCATGAGAGCTGTCGATCCGGAATAGACAGTCAGGGTTCCTCTCCCTCCGTTTCAGTCTCATACGTAGGTGCTCGATATACGGTTGTGTTGATCATATAACAGGATTCATTTTCGTCTGAAAATTCATCGGTGTAGAATCCTTCCATCTCCGAACTGTGGTCAGTGTCATTCATATCACTGAATTGGACATGTATTTCGGGCTCACTTACCTGACTCGTCGACCGGGTCTTATCAAACTCGGTGTGCAGCAAGATATGATGTTTCTCGCCACACTTAGCACACCTCGCGTCTGAGTAACAGGTTTTCCTTTGATGTCCTCGCCTGAGGCAGTTATAGCACAACCGTTTATCCCACATGACATCATGCCTATCCTTTAGTTCTTTCTTTAAGAATTCTTCACACCCACTCAAGCGATGTGGCCCGTCGCACAATACACACTTAGGTTTGATGTTACTTACCGTAACCTGCATTGTATTTTGTATGCTAGCTCTTTCTTCGGGCTTCCTTCCATGAATTCTCTTAGGAGATGTAGGGGGAGTTGTCATCTGTTCCCTCTTGCCACTGGTTCGAGCCTTAGATTTACTTACATATTTCCTAACTTTGTTTACATAATAAGATTTCTCGGTATCCTTGCCACTGTTCTCGTCATATGACGTTTGGCTTTCGTATTCATCTGTATAACACACTGGTGTTACCTTTCTCCTAGTAACGGGTTTTTCACTTACCTTACTTTCCGGAGTCTTCTCTCTAGACTGTTTTAGGAGCTGTAATCTTACCTCTCCGTTTAAGAACGACATGAGGTCAGCCATGGTTGGGTCTCTATGTTGTTGGTCCATCAGATAGAGAACCTTTTTGTCCCAGCGAGTACCTACTCCACCCTTTGGCAAAGTTGATGCTACGGCTCCGACAACCATAGAACTCTGGTATTCCTGAGACTTACCCAACCAGTCTAGCTGACTACAGATCTCCTGAATCTCATCGGAAAACTCTCTAATCCCGCTGCTAAGAAACTTTCGGGGCGCTACTAATTTCACATACAGATATCTAGCTATGTTAGTCCTATTACCATACCTGATATTTAGCGTATCCCAAACTTGTCTCAATCCGTCTGGATGTCCAATAAACTTTAACGCCATTAACTTGGGAGGTCCTTCCAAGCACTCGATGAGGAATCGTAGTTTCTCTCCACTGGATAGTATGGAGTTCTGTATGTTATCTTTGTAATATTCATTAAAAGGTAACCATTTCATCTCATCTCCATTAAACTTGACAACCTATCCCACCTTTACCGCTTGACGGGCTTCCGTTCTAGCCATCTGACGTGTAAAGCTTTCTTGAGCCATTGTATTATTTAATATCGAATTATCGGTATATAAATTTCACGAATTATTATCAGATCGGTATAGGATATCATTATCAACAGGCTTATTAATACCCTTAATAGGGTTTACTATCGGAGTTTCTACTTCACTAGCAGTATAGATGCGTGTAGGCTCCACACCTTGCGCATGAAATACTTCAGACCTAACGGGCTGACACATTGTTACAGAGGGTGGTGGTATAACCATTTGTATATTTACCAATTTATCGCGCTCGAGAACGATATTTTGCTATACTTCTTGCAGCTCTAACTTACTCTATCTTACAATAGCTTTTATAATTAATTAGATGATTACAACATAATAACTGGAAAGCCAGTGTTCGTGCTTTTAGACCTTTAGCAGTTTAACCTGCCAATTTAAATGTATTTTTAATTATGAATCGACTTTAGCCCTTACCAATTACCTGGTGTACTGAAGTTACATCCGCCGAAGCCAGTCGGTGCGCGGTGTATGACCCACGGTCTGGGAGACTGGATTCAGGTTCCCTAGGAAGTTATTGCGATGTAGGCTACTTTGTATTATTCGATTGATCGCTACTATAATCTCTGACAACTATATTTACTTTCGGGGAAATATTAAAAGTTCCTTTAGGACGTGGCGCTTTAAGTATAAAAACAGAGTTATGACTTACACTAATCACAACTAGATGGCTACGGAGTTTTGTAAATAGCGCATTCTTTAGGAGATGCTTTATTAACCTTCGTACGACTTCATACTACTTCACACTAGTTTACACTAATTCACACTAATTTGCCGACCGTCACTGATTTTGATCATATATAAGGAGGATTGCAACTGACATACGTAGGGATTATGAAATAGCATTTAATTCACACAAAAACCACTATAATTTGAGTCACAGTTGCTACCGGTAGACCCTTCCTCCGCTTACCTCAGTAATCAAGAAAGTTGAGGGGTTTACGATTATTTATCGGTATTCTCCAAATATAACATCCATTAATATAAACAGCAATTAACACAATATAAAACAGCATTAAAACAGTGCGGTGAACAGTCAGTATGTGTTCCAGGTGAGTTATGTTTCGTGCAATACATATGACAATGCGTCGTACGATTAGGTATGACAAGTTAATAGATTTACATTCTTATAACTAAGGCCATCAGATGTTCTTGGGCCAAAGTCTGAAACGTCCGTACTTAGTACAGAATCCTGAGAGGAATCTCTTTCTCAGAAAAACCATAACTAATACGCATGCGCCAGTTTACACCGGTAGGTCTCTACTGGCATAACTGAGAAGATTGCTCTGATTGGCTGAATAGGCTCAAACAAAGGAATCTCCACATACACAAAGAATCAGCTGACAGATTTCGTCATCTTGGTTCTAATTTCTGTCCGACGCGTAGTTGAACAATTTTAGAGCTATTTTTGAGTATTCCGCGCATTGTGTAAAATGACTTGTTATGTCCGCAAAAGCTTTTACAGCCAGCAAGCTGGCTGGAAGGAGCCCGGGGGAAAAATCCTAGCCAAGACTATTACAAAGAACTATGTCAATCAGCAGTAAGTAAACTAAACAATTGTCTAAACTGCAAGGCGTGAGGCCAGCTGACTTTGTAGCTCGCCCCACATAATAAAAAATGCAACTTAACTACCACTAACAAAAATATAATATGAAGCAAAAATTTCATTACCAAGCAAATTTACAAGATATAAGATACGATTACCGAATATTTATAAAAAATGCCCATGATGCACAACCAGATAAATAACAACGAATAGAGCCAAATAACAAATTTAGTTTCCTTCTATAGGTATTACCCCGTCGTCAAGCGGAATATCTCTTCCCAGTGAATCCTATGTGAATGTGTAATATAGGTACTCCTGCTAAGTTAGGCGGTAGGCTAGTGCGGGCTCCTTAAATACATGCAACTACTATATTATACTGTAGGTCAACTATAAAACATTTTGCAATCCACAGTGTGTAACAACTGCAATAGGACACAACACACTGCTTTGTGTAACTAAAACTCCTGATCCACCCCCTAACATAGCAGAGTATTGTAGATATACCCTTAGGAAGCACTGGGAGAGCAATCAGCTTATGGGGTAATACATTAGAAACCAACAGCTTATGTGTGAGTAAACATTGTCTTTCCTTATAGCCTACTAGTAAAACTTGGCAACCAACACATTTTACTATGACTGTGTATAACATATTAAGCCATATTTCATCATGAACACCAGCTGTTAATTTACCATTGCTTTTAATTTCGCGACAAAATAATGTCAAAAAACTAAATATATCGAATACCACACATAGAATCGATCTGAAATTTTGTAACGCGAATATGAACCCCAAAGCAATGTACTTGCAAAATTTCATCAAAATCGCCAGGCAGGAAGTGCCTGAACCTGGATAATTATCAGTCAGTCAGTCAGTGTTATATATCCTGAGATTTTTACAGTAAGTATCCCGCAGATTTTTACAGTAAGTGTCCTGCTGCCAAGCGGGCTCCTAATTATAGTTTGAAGTTGTCTAGAAAATTTCTCGTACACCACCGGGACTACCCTCACACTAATTTATTATCAGACAGAACAAAAAGCTTTTACTTGACTCGTACTGTCTCCTACGACTTGCTTCATGGGCCGCCAGGCCCGTCTCTAGTATAAATGTGAATTTGTAATTCTATTAGGTAACCATGCTTTACTAAAAAGTATAAAGAATAAAATTGGGACGCTTGTTGTAAACGGTCGAAGTAGGCTAGTCGTTATTCTGGAAGGTCTTTTTAAGATCCTTGTGAATCTCATCCATGGATGAACATTAACATAGGCTTTTGCAACCTGTATTCTAACCAATGATCTGAAACAGCTGATGACTTCCCTTTATAGGTTATCATCTACACATCAACTAAACTAGAATTCGCATTACTTAAGAAACCTTTACAAGTTCCTATGTGTGAAGAATTTGTGCCAATCATGTGATGTGAATATTTTGTTAGATACTCGCCAATTCTTATTTACGATTTACTAAAGAGATGGGTAATGTTGGGTGGCTTTGATCGACCGTACAACACACTATAATTATAACATTGTCAGTTGGACGTCGACCTTGAATTGTTCATTAATGATAAAAGTCATAAAGGTTAGCTTCCTGGCTGAGGGGTTAGCCAAGGGGGCAGCTGATACGACTGGCTGACAAGGTTTCCCTCCTACGCTGTGCTACCATATCCAGGAATTGTTCTATTGTCAGCTCGAACTATGGTAGGAGTTGCTTGTACTATTATCCCACACCCAGCTCTCAGCGGATTGGAGTTGGCAGCCCAATTCTTCCCAGATTCATGGAGCAGGCCTATGTGAATGGGATTGGCTTATATAATCTTATGCACATGCACAAACTCAACCAGGTAGGATTTAGTTTCAAATTTAATGGAAGTTTTAATGCTGTTTATTTTAATGTATTAATTATTTGCATTGAAGTGGTAAACTTATTTAATTTTGTTGTTTTTATTTGGGGCCATTCATTTATAAATAATTTTAATTTTTATATAATTATATAATTAGTTAATTACACCATTTCCCTTGATAAAAAAAAACATTTTTAGCAACCCCCCCCCCCCCCCCCCCCCTCTCTAATTTTATTAAAATTCAATCATATGCTACGAAATTTGGTATAAGACATAATTTGATATAATTGATATAACATAAGATATAATTTGGTTAAGACAATTTTTCTTAATGCTGGCAGAGCCGGATTTTTCAATTTATGAACCATTTCGATATAACAAACCGTTAATGATTAAACGGTTAATGACCTTTTTAGCAATATTTAACCATCTCTGTTGGCTTTATTTTTAATCTTTTGAATGTAATCTAGATATTATGATGACAGATCTAGATTACATTCCAAAGACGACAAATGAAGCCGACTGAGGTGGCTCAATATTGCCAAATAGACAATTTTTAACGGCTTGTTGTATCTAAACAGCACATAAATTGAAAAATCCGGCCAGACCAGCAGTAAGAAAAATTGTCGAACTATCATCATACCAAATTTCGTAGCGTATGATTGAAATTTGAAAAATTATTAGGAGGGGGGAGGTCTGATCCCTAAAGATGGTTGTTATATTAAGGGAGATGGAGACGATGCGATGGTGTAATTAGAAATTCTCGGGTATTAAATCACATCATAAACTAGTGTCATAGTAAAAATAGTACAATCAATATCTATATTTATCCACTAACAGTAATAATAGAAATACCCAACTACAATGTTCTTAATAATGGGAATGAGAGTTGTAGAAAAATACCAAACTACTGCTGCAGTTCACAAAAAGTCATGTAAATTCCTCATTATTATTTTCTGCATCTTAAAACTATTGTAGTTTAGGTGAATTTTAATGTATGTCAATCAATGTATGTCCAACACGTTTGGTCTCACCAGCCAGCTGCTGCTATAGAAACAAAATCATGCACACACACATGGCGCTGGGAAGTATTGTAACTGAAAGACATTTACATAAATATATAGAATACAAATAAATAAAATACTAATAATATCAAATAAAAATAGAACAGCAATCATTGTTATTTTCTGTACTCTCCATTGACACCAAAACCGTTATTTATTAGTATATATACAAATAGTTTAGTATAAAATTAGTTACAAATATTTAGTATAAAATTTTGCATAATATAGAGAAATAAGAAAATTTCACACAAGAAAATTCGCCACTGCACTTTGCTGATCGGAAATAAATATGGCAGGGCGCAACCAAATGTACGGCTGGAATCATTAATCAGTCAGTTTCCCTAATAAATAAATAAATACATTGTCAAACCAAGTAAATTAAATTACTAAAACTCTGTGGGAAATTATTCATTAACCAAGGAAGAAACAAAATTCCTTGTTATTCCGCTAAATAAATCATTAACTCCGCATGTAATAAATAAAAAAAACCAAAGCCTTACAAAAAATACACAATATATACCTGGTTGATAATGAGGCTTTCTCAATGCTTGTGTAACTCAACTACAACAGGAAGTTGGTGTAATTATTACCTTTATCCCGAAGCAACAGGATCAATTCCAAGTGCACTGTGACTCCGATAATCAGAGGACGAATGTGATACTAGCAACATTCATTAGATATTAAACGACATAATAAGTGGGTGTAGGTTATAGTTTCATTTTGTTGATGATGGTTATAGCCTTAACCCTGTGATTGTTGAGGGCAAACGCTATGCCTAGGCCTCTACCTAAACATACATGTACAGTAAGCCGGTAGGCCTATACATGTGACTATTGATTATCAATCTGATGATTCTAAATTAAACTGGATCTTCTAGAATATTCCTAATCCACGTTTATTGTTTTGGTTCCTTTCAACCAGCCCCTATGTAACCTGCTACTTTACTAACCTGCCTACAGTATAAGCTGGAGTAGGTGTGTGTAGGCGTAGCTTTTGCCCCCGAATGAATGTCGGCGTGGCGTTTAATCCCTTACTGGTGAGAGGTGGTGGGTGGTAACTGGTCTGCAATTCGGATTCCTGAGACGAGTTCTAACAGACACCTTCTGATAATGCCGATAGTTGGAGGATCTGTATTACAGATGCGGCTGACAATGCCTTTCATTATATGGGATTCCTGATGAAATTATTGCAGTAATCAGATCAGTATACGATGGTTCGACAACATTTGTGTCTACTGTTGACGGTGACACAGAACGATTTGAAGTGTTATGGGGCGTCCTCCAGGGAGACACACTTGCACCATTCTTGTTCATAATTGTGGTTGACTATGTTCTGCGCATGTCCTTAGATCATCATAATGATGATGGGGTGATGATAACTCCACCTACTGGCTCCAGAAGTCGAGGAAATCCTGCCAAGTACCTAACTGATCTAGACTTTGTTGATGACTTAGGAGTACTCTCAGAATCACTAGATGGAGCCCAACGGCTTCTCAGCTCATTAGAACATGCTGCTTCTAGTGATGGTCTTTTTATTAACTCCAGAAAGACCAAAATTTTGACAGTTAACTTTGAAAGTCCTCAGCAAGTCTCTGACCGGATGAGCATAAGCTCAAAAAGGATGGTATGCTTGAGCATGTGGATGACTTCTGTTACCTGGGATCATGGATCCGGAAGTCAGGTGAGGACCTTCGAATACGTAAGAGAAAGGCAAGTGCAGCCTTGAATAGGCTTTCCAGGATTTGGAAGTCACCGAGAATTAATCGGAAACTTAAGGTCCGATTATTTAGAGCAGCAGTAGTTCCAGTACTCCTCTATGGGAGTCCATGCTGGGCTCTAACTGTTGAGGACACCAAATCTCTGGATGACACATTCACAAGAATGCTACATCGGGTTCATTGTGTCAAGTACAATGCACACATCTCCAACCAGACACTATATAACATTGGAGGTGTCTCATTGGTTCCCCCAAGATTGGCACTAGAACAAAATCGCTTCCGCTTTGCAGGACATTGCTTTCGCCTTGAGGACCAGCCAGTGTATAATCTTGTACTTTGGCAGCCTCATGGAGTGAATAAGCATGTTGGACAGCCCATGACTTTCTTGAGACGCATCTTAAAGGACACTGGCCTTGAAGATGTTGATGATCTAGCAAATGTCATGGGTGATAGGGAGTTGTGGTGGCGCAATTTTGTTGACAAGCCGGCATTTTTAAAAATGCAGCTGCAATGCAGCATGCCGATCCTAGTAGTAGTAGCTGATATATATATGTGTGTGTGTTACACCCTTAATTAGCCAATATAAATTGTAAATTTTAATGATATTATAAGTTATTGACATGCTGATTTGATTTGATTGATCTCCCAATATCCTATCATGTGGATAATTATTGTTTGTAATTTATGTTGGCACTGTTTTTATTACAATGTTTGCAACAAATTATTATTATTGTTATTATTGTTTTTAAAAAAATTGAAAAACAAACAAATAAGGTTGCTAACCAATACCCTGTTTCAAAACATTAGGAATTTTAGCAAAAATGGGGGAGTGATTGACATGATTATTCATATACATACATATATAAATAAATAAAGACAATGAAATTAACTATTTCAATTATTCACAACATAAAACGTTGCAATAAATATGATTTAAATATAATGAATGTTACTCCTCACTATTGCATTATCTTTAATACATGTGATTAATAATTAAGGAACATAACAATAAAATAGGTTGTTAAAACATAGATATGAATGTACTTTAGTTAATCAGTACCATATATTCATTCCTTTGACTTCTTGTTATCCACCTTTCCTGGTTTCAGCTTAATTAAAGATGAATGAAGAAGATGTGCTAACAAACATTATTATTAACTGAAAAGGTATGTACTGAATTTATATGTATATTAATTTAATTGTTTATGCAGGAATAAAATATGCACTGCAGCAAAATCAGTTATACACTTTCAAGACTAGGAACAATATTATGGAACAATACTATATTATTTAAAGTCGATCAATTTATTGCTGGTCATAATCAATGGTAACTACTCTCTTTGCTATTACCAAAAAGTCCAACACTGGGAGCAGCTAACACATTTTGCGAACTTTTCAGATATACTCACAGATAACTCATCTGTTATTAGTGTTAGGCCTACTATCGATTGAACCGGATTTTGCGTTGACATCTTATTAAGACATCCTTCTAACCCCATTTTCAGTGAGACTCAATTAATCATTCAATCACATTTACTCTAGAAGAATGTAAAAAAAAACATTAAAATGTGATCATAATTAAATATATTATATCGTTATTTTTAACAATACCCAAGATCATTATTAAAATATATTGATCATTCATTTAACCTACAGTAAAATAATACAGAACATATAGAATTCGCAATATTTAAAATATATATATTTAATGACTTTATGAATTTAATGAAATTAATTTAAATGAATTTAAAGGTAAGATATTGAGGAAAGTTGTTCAATGAAGTTGAAACCCAATTTAAATAATATAAATCAAAATAGTAACAGTTTTTATATGTTATTATTGATACAGAGTAAAAATGGTATGGATATCAAAAATGAACAGCAGTAAATTTACTGTCGCCACCAGAAGCTGCTCATTCAATAACATATGATAAGACCAACGTCAAAAACATAATTCATAATAAAACCATACCCTATTACATATATAGATCATATTTTTACCATTTTGTTGAAAGGATTTACTCTTTTAATCTACAGTTCAATTCAACTGCTAACCCCCATTGTAGATTTTAGACTAATGAGTTAATGGTAAATTGTTCCTTATCAAAATATTTCGTACGAAATATTATTTTCCCTAACTTATTTCATTTAGTTTGATTTACAATGGAACCGAATTTACATATTGATTTACTATCATGTGGGAAAAGCTATTAATTCGTTAAGTCTTGCATTAATATTGATTTAATGACACAATTTCCAGCGTCTATCCTACGTGTATTTGACCTTGGCTTAGGGCCTAGGGCTTGACCTCATAGTTTCATTGGATAGTCATTGCGGAATTCCTTACCATTAAGGGAATTATGCTTTTTCAGAAACATCAATAAAATGGCCCTCAACATTTATTACAAAAAATATTACCACCAGCAGCGATAGAAACACGTTTGTTTGTTTGTACATACACCCATTGGACTTGATCACTTATAGATTGTTTTCCACAGCAGGGCTCACACCCACAAGGTTGCGTATTGAACAACAGGAACAAGGGAGCAAGCAGCGAACACACCCAACCCGCCTACGTAGAACTTTCAAACGATAAGCTATCCAGTTAAATTGATCAACCCAGACGAGAATATGCAGAATTATTATATCAGACATGCCAAAAGCTCCATTCTTGCACAAACGCTTAATAAATCACATCGCAGAGGCATTGTTGTGTGCGAATTGCGCAGTATAATAGATGCAAACAAGGGGTCCTTTATAGTTGAGATTCAGCATATATCCATCCATCCATCATTATAGCCATCATGGAACTGTCAATCCACAATTCAGTGGTGCTAATCATAGAAGCTATTTTCAAAACTATCATTGGAATGAATTCATTGACCATGAATATTAAACACTGTCATTTGCATTAATCTTGTCTCCAAACTGTCAGACCAGCCTTATGTAACCCTGCTTTATCATCATGTGAATGGAATTCACCAGGAATGTCACGTTTTCTCTGAAATAATATTTGAACTCGGTATAAATAACAAATAATATTTAACCATTTGTTATATAATGTTGAATTTATATATATCCGATATCTTGAATAGCAGATATTGCTTGCATGTCAAGCATATGCAAGAAAAAATAAATTAATGATACGATATTAATTAATGAAATTAATGGTAGAATGAATAATGCATTATCAACAAGCAGTTAAATAAAAAAAACTCAATTTCAAGCTTAATTTTATATAAATGACGAATTGATGATGTCTTTTTTCCACTCAGCTAGTATCTTAAACTATGTTCAAATTAGATCAAATGAGGAGCTACAACCTGCATTCAATTCTGTACATTGGTGGTGGTAGTTGGTTATATGTGTGACGTCGACATATTGCACCCAAGGGGAACGTAAAAGTTAGGTAGGGTAATGATTAGTAGTCGTAGGAGAATACGAAATTCGAAGATGTTCGCTACCTTACATATTGCAATATGGCAACTGGACACATCTATATTGTACCCAATGGCATCATCTAATAGTGATAACAATAAAATATGGAGACTTCAATTGAATGCTTTTTGCTTTCAATCCGATTGCATATCGGATGAGCACTCATGTGAGAGGGAATATATATATAATTACTCTTATCAACTTTATTATAGTTGTGGTGCAGTCAAGTTTTTGGTATAATTAGGATAAAATTAAGTAAAGTTAAAGCTTTTTTATTATTTCGTACGATGTCCACAACCTACATTTTTTGTAACTATTTTTATTTGTACAGTTAGTAGAAGTATTATAATAATTCAATTATATTTAATAATAATAATATATTAATGTAATGTAATAATATATCATAATATCCTAGCACATATAGTATCTCATCTCAGTATGAATATGAGATCTCATATGAATATTGACAATAATATTATTATGGCCAATTATTTCTTATGGCACCAAAAAGTACAATATATTCTACATACATATATATATACACACTGACCTCAGCATTGTATGTCATAATTCATAAGTGATCATCATTAGTGACCTAACATGCACACAAATGTAAATGACTAATTCCTTATTCCTGACGTGGTTTTTAACTAACAACCTTAATTTAATGCTTTAACGAGTAGGCTAAACATCCATGGGTAAATCAAATACATGTTTATGGGTAGGGGCCTTTGTGCAGCATGACACATGGCAAGCGCATCACAGAGCAGAACACCTGAACTGGTAGTCTGATCTCAATGGTATGGTATACATTATTCCATACACGTATCCATTTTGTTATAAGCAACAAAATGGGAGGTCGCACTTGACAGCATCTTTGTGTATTCGAGAGGTTTAACGGATATGTTTCACTGTCTGGAGTTTTCAGACATCTGATTTCTTCAAAAGCATCTTTCTCCCACCTCATTTAAGACGCCTTTGACTCTCAATATGCCCATATTTATATAAGATAATAGTTATGAAATAAATGTGAGATAAATAATAGGTAGCCCTGCCAGTTGTTCATCAAACTAAACTTGAGAGTGTAGATAAACTGGAGACATATATATTGTGCATATTCATAGAATTTCCGAATTTAACAAATAATTTCCCTCAAGTTTTAAGACAAATAAACTTGTAATTAAATGTAGATTACTGATAACCTCCATAGCCTCCTATATTAAAGGATTTTGGTCGCCTATTGATAGAAAGCATTGGATAGATGTGTATGAGTGTTTTGGTTCTTCTTGTATGTTGTTAATTTCCTGACTTTGATTAGGATTTGTAAAGCTAACTTAGTAGTGTAGTGGCTTCATCACAGAGGTTTTACCCTGTGGTGCGTTGCCTATAGCAATTTGTTTCATGTGCTAACGAACCAGGTTATATCGTACTGAACTTTTGCGTCCCTGCATGCACGCACATTCCTATTGAAACCCACCCTGGCAGGACGGTTTCCAGTTGTCATTGTGTATACCGGTAGCTGGCAATTCGAAGACACCTATGTACCACATGCCTAAGATTACAACATCCCCAATGTTCTTTATTCTCTAGGGATTTAAGAAACGCAGTAAGAATTCATATGAGGCAACACTCTTTCCCTTTCCAACTGTCAACTTACAACTACAAACCAAGTGAATGAATGTGCCTAATTTATAGAAGCTAGTCGTTCAATCATCTACACTCAGTTTTACTTGAATGCTATTAGATAGGGTATATATTACTGATATCAGTTCTGAGTACTCAAGTGCTCTAAGGATGACAGGAAGAGCCATATAGGCATTCATATGCCTCCAGTGACAATAATTATTAAATAAGATGGATGGAGATAGCAACTGCTAATGGCATATGTTTAGTACAACCTCCTTCAATAGTAACATAATCTCCCTCTCTCCGAGCAAAGAAATATGCCACAAGAGTAAGCTCTCCCTTCCTAAAATTGTGTTACATACAATCTCATGAAGTACTTTCTTCTTTTGGACAACTACATGTAGAGGATCTAGCCTCAGTCCTGTCATTACAGCGGCATTAAAGTGATGACAAGAAGGATGGGTAGGAATAATACTCATCCAAAACCATAGGTCATAAACATTCCATTTTGATAGGAGATTCTTGATTGAGTTTAATTAAGCCTACTCATAAAGACAGTTTGCCTGGTAGTTCATTCTTATTGCATACTTTAGTGGGTTTTATGATGTGTACCTGGCAACCCATCATCCGCCTTTGCATAAAAGCTTCCCATCCTGAATAGTTTCCTATAGCTTTTATAATAACTTGCTAAGGATTAGTATTTACTATTTATATTTGATTATAATAAACTGCCTATTTCCAATCTATAAATGCAGCACCGTATAGGCAAAATTTAATTGACAGCTACCATAGTAATGATAATTATATAAATTGCCATTGATATTCACCTGCCATATTTATAGCATAGTCCATTATATTATATATAAGCTCATTAAGAATCCTTTTCATGATAAATAAAATTATACATGCTCTGAAAATAACAAAAATAATTCGAAGTATCATGCTATGGTATCCCTAATGGAAAGTAGTGAAGTAACTCGCATTAATTACCCTATTCATGAACTTGTGCTTTGACAACATCTTGGCTTGAACTGACAAGATCGCTACTCAATAACTTTCCTTCCCAGGCTTCTCAAACAGGGACACATCTGTGATATCATAGTGTATGGTGTCGAGCCCAAAGGGATAACATAACAGGCGCTACTGTTTCCAGGAATACATTTAACTTTCAGGGAAGAAGGTTGAGATTCCAATTGAGTTCCATACCCTTGATAATTTGTTTAATGTAAGGCAATTCTTGTCCTTTCTTATTCGGAATTTTTCAGCACTTTCCCGAATACAAGATCATAGTTTTGCAGAAGTCTTCAACATGAACAACAAGGTCGTGCAATAACCGAACACATTGATTGTCGATGATCTGCTTGTCTAGACCATTGACTTGTTCTTTGGGAATCATCCAGTAGTCAGTCAATGACTTTGTAAAATACCAAATAAATTATTCAGCAACGGAGAGATACTTTGTTGGGTGCGGCACCAATTTATTATTTAAATCGTTATC
Source organism: Nemertoderma westbladi (assembly GCA_032718475.1). Lineage (NCBI taxonomy): Eukaryota > Metazoa > Xenacoelomorpha > Nemertodermatida > Nemertodermatidae > Nemertoderma > Nemertoderma westbladi. The sequence goes on along the minus strand of JAUCBJ010002799.1, from coordinate 35,351 downwards.
CAGAACTATATTGTTTTTAAAATTTACTTAGTAATTGCTATAAACTCATTGATAAAATCTTTTTTCCGCGCGAAGTACGATTGTGTTGATTTCATTCTTCCAATCGAGTTGGGCTATTTAAATGGAGAGATAATAAATATTTAATCATATTATGGGGATGATAAGTAATTGAAAATGAAAAAAACCATAAAAATAAAATCTCAAGCTAAGAGTAGCATAGGAATTTATTTGACCACACTATAATGCAGTGTTTAGCATGGGCATTTCTGGCCCACTCTAGGCTCTCTGTAAACAGGTGAGACTGTGGTACAGTTTGAATGGAAAACAATTTAAAAATCCAAACAACAAAGCATCATTTATTGAAGAATGCAGCTACTTAAAGATATAGTTATTCAAGCAAACCTTCGTCTTCGGCTGTCAATATATGTATTCATTGTTTGACTTAAGAGTGAACTAGTATGGCCCTGCTAATAGTACTGATAGTGTAGAGAGTCAATAACATTCATTCACTGGCTACTCAAGGACATAGACAAACTGTAAAGTGATTTTGGGTGATTTTTCTGGGTCTGTCGCCTTTGCACATTAGTTTGCACCTTAGCATAATAAGAACCTGTGTTCAATCGTGTTCTTTGGCAGCCCCATGGAGAAAATAAGCATGGTGGACAGCCCATGGCTTTGACTTAAATGACTTGCCTGAGAGCCTTGCTTGAGATCACATGCCATGAAGGTGTTGATAATCTCGCGAAAGTTATTGGTGATAGGGAAAATGTGGCATCTCAATTTCGTTCTCAATAAGCCAGCCTGCCATTCTTAATCCAAATCCAATGCAGCTTGCCAATTATGGGTAGATATATTTGGTAAAGGTAATTGAATAGGACGTATAGAACTTGGACGTGACTCTACCTACATGTATGGGAAACTATATTGGAGATGGAGAAAAAGAGTTGCCTACAAACCTTGAAATTTAGGACACTATATTCCAAGAATGGTTGAGCACAATAGAAAAAATTATCAGAATCACTAGGCATATGATTGTTTAAATACCTGTAGGCGTATATATATATATACATATATATAAGTAAAAAATTACATTAAATTATATTTTCTCAAAAAATATAAGTATATATATATAGTTAGTTACTGTTAGTGAAAGATCCTGGTAACCTTTCACAGTACAGGTACATGTATTTTTTTTAAATAAATTGGCTATATAACTTATAAATTATAGATTTGCATTCAATTTTTATAATTTTACATAATTATGATGTTTAATTAATAAGGCCTTGAGTAATCTATATACTTCTAACATTTGATTATTTATGCAGTGATAAACTAAAATATAATGAATTTGAATAAATCTTAGGCTCTCTCTTTAATATTTAGATCACTCTTGCTGCATGTTGGCAGTAGCCTACTATTAATACTCAACCCAATGTTAAATATAGTGATCTATAACCTAATTAAATATTATAGTTACTTACTTATTATATCTTATTCCATTAGTAACAATAAATATTCCAATTCCGTAACAAGATTACCCATTCATATTAATCCAGGATGATATATCCTTCCAAGATAACTTGAGCAACCTTGGTCTGCCCAAGGAGTTTGCTTATTATAAATCAGATTTCCTGACAGAAAACTGATGACGGTTATACCTCAACTAATTATCATTGACTGGTTGTTATAACTCCAGTATGCATGTGCATTATGCAGGCTCTTACATGTTGGTTCCATGCATTGCTGCTCCTGCTATAACGATGCACATCAAGTCAATATATCCCGGAGTAGATGACATAGTATCGATGTCTTGGAGATATCTGATTCCATCCACTTAGGGTAACTTTTCCTTAGCTTTAAATTCTTCTCGAATAGCCTACAGTGTTAATGTTGTCTCCTGATCTTTGATAAACTTATTCCCCTTTACTGTACTGTGATTTGTTTGTTGGAATTCTGTTTTTAAGTGTACTGGGCAAATCTCTACTGGTTCGCATATATGCTGTACATATGTACAAGTACATCGGATGCACATATAGTATTGACATCGGGTGCAGATGTATATAATAACATGAGCAACACATGAGCAACATATCTGAAAACCACAAGAATGATATGCCGGCAGGATCATTATGTCAAGTACAATGGACACATATCCAACTATACCACACATATCCAACCAGACCCCACATATCCAATTAGACCCCACATATCCAACCAGACTCCACATATCCAACCAGACCCCACATATCCAACCAGACCCCACATATCCAACCACACCGCATCTGAGGTGTTTCATTAGTCCCATAAACATTGATGCTTGACCGGAGCCGCTGTGTTTTGCATGAATTTGGTTTTGCCATGAGAACCATAGTCAGTGCACAATCTTGTGTTTAGGTGGCCTCATGACGGAGAAACGTTTTAAATATGTACATCTTCATTCATATTAACTTTAGCTTGAAGTGTGAATTTATTATATATTATTAGTATCATTAATAATATTTTTTTAAATCATTCAAAACAATTTATATAATAATGTTGATAATGATGTAATAATAATAAGAGAATAAGAAAGATAATAATAATAATAATAATAATAATAAAAGAATATTGTTACATAATGTTACTAATCCTTTATATCTTTCTAAACAGCATAATATGGGATAGACCCAATAACAAAAAGTTTACCAACCACGGCTAAGAGATACGTGGTATTAATTATACTATGAATCTGTTTATAAAATGAAAGGTCATATTAATAAATTGAAACGCACAGATTTGGGTTAGTTAGTGAACCTATTAATAATACTATTGGTAAAATAGTTTTATAAATTATTATATAATTAATTTCTTATTCTTTACAGAAAATTCACAAACATAAACAATCAAAAAATTCGGAAATCAGCAGGGTTACATGCTGCAATGGCATTGGATAAGTCTACTGGATTACTGGTGTTTTCGTTACTTGTTTTGTTGATAATTTGCTCACATTGTACCCATGCAGGTAAGAATAAGCATAATATACACAAAAGAATTTACAGCTCTCTATGAAATAGACAAATTCTTAGTGTTTTATAGATGGATATGAAGAAGTGTCGAATCTCCATACTTCATTTTTTCTTAAGAATTTGTGTAAACGTGCAAAATGCTAATCATAGGCTTACATCAAATAATTTAATGTTATCTATAATTCACATCAGACTCATCCAATATGTCTGACATTTCCTTAGATAATGAATAGTTCTTCACAGAAACCTGTCACTTGATGCACAATGAATAATGAAAACTGGCGGCCAATATACATTATTCACATAATTAGGGACCTTGTGTTAGTTATGGGGGTTGACTGGTTCTGGTTAAAGGTATGATGATGCCCTTGGGACTGTGAAACCATATAGTTTCCAGGTAGAATATTGATTGGAATCGATGACCATGCAGTCACCTATGGTCCTTTATGATTTACATATCATTTAGCTTCAACTTACTATCCAATAATTTTTGAAATATTTTGTTATTTTATTTTCATATTAAAATGACAATATTATATTATACAATAGTAATAATAAGTATAAAAGTGTAAGAGGGAAAGAACTAGTAGAAAAACACTGAATAAGTAGACAAACAAAAACATGTTAAAATAGTAATTGAAACAACGAATTGTATCATGAATTATGCAAAATGCAATAATTCATTGTATCCAACATGAAAACATGTTTATTAATATTCCATTTAAGAAGCTGCAAACTTACAATCGATAATGCAATCTAGACATTGGTACCGGTATCCCATCAGCAGTACATTTTAACTGCAGTTCGATCCATATGATATATTTTACTGCCTAGAATACGTTCATAGTAAATTGGTAATTGAGACAACAGTTGGTTCTAATAATTGATTTTCTGTGTGAATAGATAATAAACATCATTAAAAAAAGCTTTAAAGAGAGATATCGTCCATGACACCTAATGATGAAATGAATATTCAAGCCAACTTCAAAGCCAACTTAGACAAATAAATAACTAGTTTATATATTTAATTATTAATTATGAAAAAATAATGTATGCTTCAAAGGAATGGAAAAGTTGCTGAAATTTGACTTTTATTATAGATTTCATAAGCTGTTGATATATATATGGAATTTATATGTTCCATTTATTGATCGTTTATATAGTAAGAGATGATTCGGCTAAATAGCGGTGTATCTCCATGTAAAAAAAAAGGTGATGAAAAACCTCAGAAAAATTCAAAATGAAATTCCAGGTATTCAGCACTACTCTACTCTATTCTGTAATTCTGAAATTCCCCACTACAATATTATGGCATGAGTAATATAACAATCAACTGGGTACCATTGCCGGGAGCATTGGTCAAACTAAAATAGTTGATCAGGCCATCCTACTAGTTCAAGACATGATGGACACACGTCATGCTTTCATTGAAAACCCCTTTAAACAACAATAATAATAGCAGCTCAATGTTAGCATTTTACTGAGAAAAACATACATTAAGAAAGTTCAGAGTACTTATTATACTCGCTTATTGAATACATCATAATGGGAGAGGTTGTTTTTCTTCACTCGTGTTTTACACTACAATGCCTACTTATAGGTCAATGTACCTAGAGACAAGAGTAGATATAGTCGAACCAATATATATCCTACTCAGGCGTGACCCTAAAGGCAAGCTTTCCCATATTACACTACACATACTACATACTGTCATATCCTGAAGCAACTGACAAAATCGGAACAATGCCAATAAACATACTTGCTATTTAAATTCGCCCATGACTTTCTTGAGACGCATCTTAAAGGACACTGGCCTTGAAGATGCGGATGATCTAGCAAATGTCATGGGTGATAGGGAGTTGTGGCGGTGCAATTTTGTCGATAAGCCGGCACAGCATTCTTAAAAATGCAGCTGCAATGCAGCATGCCGATCCTAGTAGTAGTAGTAATGCTATTTAAATAGCATGTTAATGTATGTTTCAGTATTAAAATGTATTTCGCTCTCAAACACAAACCAAGTTTGGAGTAAAGCTTATTTATACATCAGAAATGAGAGTAATCATTATTACATTATAACGTAATAGAAAAGCAGCAACCACAACTGTTAGTTCCACCAGTGGCGGTTCTAGGGGGGGGGGGGGGAGGGGGCAAGGGGGCATCTGCCCCTCCCCAGGTATCTTGGCTTGCCCCCTCCCTAGCGAAAGGTAATGTGGCAAATCCGTACCAGTGGGTACCGACTTTTGCTCGAAAACAGACCTCTCTGGGAAAAGAATCAAAATTTAGTTACTACCCGGCGGTCTCCATTATAAAACACTCTGACATTTTTGTAAAATTTTGGAACTTTGGGAATTCGGGAAAAAATCGGGAAATTTTTTTCAAAGTATAATAATTTTTTAATGTCTTGTTTCCGAAACGTCTTCTCCACCATGCAGTGGCGTGCAGAAGGGGGGACCGAGGGAGACGGCCCCGGGCGCCACCTTCCAAAGGGCGCCAAAATTTGAGCAGTAGTGGCATCATAGCCAGCTGATAGTATAATGGAGGTTCCAAGTTTAGCTTATTGATTACAGCTGACTGCTGCGACCTTTCCATTAACAATCCTTCTAAATAATTAGAGTAGACGGGTTTAGACAAAGTTGTTTGGAAATATTTTTTTTTGAATGATTTAAAACTGGCGTTTATAAACGTGTCCAGATTGGACTCTACTGCTTGCGTGGAGCCATTTACAAGTCCGAAAAATTGACCTCAGCAAATTAAATATTTTGCCCCCCCCCCCCCCCCCCCAAGCAAAATCCTAGAACCGCCCCTGCGATCCACTGCCTTAGGTCCAGGTTACAGAAAATAAGATTTTTTCAAATTGAATAATGAAAACAAATTAACAAAACTCAACACATGTTAAGAACGGTTGAATGAAACGTGGTGTGTTTTCTTAGAAACTTTGTGAGCATCTCCAATTGCTGATAAAGTTGTTCCATATAAACATTATCTCATATTTTTATATGTATAGGGTAGAAAAAGTTGCCAATATTTCAACAATTTGCCGGCCATATTATAGCGGAATTGCCAAATTCAAATAATTAGATAATGTTGTTGCTGGTGAAAGTGTCTCGGATGTGTAAACAACAACAAGCAACTTAATTTCCCGAAAAAAGTAGCGAGGTGTAAAGCTGCCTTTACAGATTCCCTTTGCCTTTCACTTTTCTTTGTCAGATAAGCGTTTTCACCCTGCTTTCTGGAGTTTAAAAATATTACCATAATTTAAGTAGTCAATTTAATTTGTTTAATTAAAATCAATATATTCAATAAAGATCGAGGCAGTTATTTAATTAAACTGCTCCCGGATTAGTTGTCATGAATTACCAGCATTTTATTACCTTATCCATAACATTGATATCGAATATTTTAATGGGGGGACATCCCACCAAATATTACAGCCTATGGAAAACCATTAACTGCACACAATGCGAGAAGGGAACGGCTGTGACTTACTGACCGGCCTAATCTCTCGGTGTGCCAACTGGAATACTACCCCTCAATTATTTGCTTGATTAGATGCGGAGTTTATCACGGGGTAGTTAGACGCATGGATGAGCATTCTGCTGCATTACTCAACTCCTACCAGGTGTAAATCCCGTGCTGGGTTATTGATGGATTGCAATGGAGGAAGGGGGGTGGGTCAGCCCTATCTAGACGGCTCGTTTCTAATTCGACCAGCTTTACAAAATCCAAATAAATCCTGTTGTGTTGGCTCCTGCGCTGCGGTACCAGAATGTAGCCAGCCAAGAGAGAACAACATTTTATTGCAAGGAAATTGATTCGGAACTTAGCTAACCGCCTCTGGTGCCAACAGAATCAAATTGCTAGCATTAATTGGGAGAAATAAAAGTAGGGCTTAACTGGTGTGGGTTGTCTAAAGAGATGCTATAGTGGAATTAAGTTGGCGAGAATTTGACATACCATTACTAGGGATGTGATTTAGAGGTGGAAAAAGCATTCTGCGGCATTAGGTAACTGGGGTGTACTGATGTCTTAAAATAGCTCCCATGTCGAATTTCCGCATGGCATTATACTCGACGTTCATTCTCTCAGTGACATATTTGTGAAAGAGTGAGCAAACATGCACACGCACTCACGCACAGTCCACTCGCATTTATTAAATCCGCATTGGGTTGAAATTAAGGTTATATTATATATTAATTAGTACCACAAATAAATGAAATTATACTACTAATACTATAATTGAAACATTGAAACTGCACATTGGCGTAACAAAAGTATTTTGCCACCTCCATGCACTCCACAATTGGCAAGCCCAATGTAGTGTGCGTTAATAATGCTATGCCGGCTTATCAACAAAGTTGCACCGCCACAGACAGCTAATCCCCCATGACTTCGCGATTATCCGCACCTCCAAGGCCAGTGTCTTTTACGGGACGTCTCAAGAAAGTCATGGGCGACAGCCCATGACTTTCTTATTTTCCCCATGGGGTTGTCAAATCACAAGATTGTGTACAGGCTGGTCCTCACGGTGAAAATATTGTCAGGCAGCTTTGTTCAAGTGTCAAGCTTGGGGATCAACCTTCCTGTGAATGTGCCATTCAGGGATTTGGTGTCCTCAGCATTAGGTGTCCTCAGCAGTTAGAGCCCAGCATTGATTCCCATAGAGGAATCCTGGAACTACTGCTGCTCTAAATAATCGGACCTTAAGTTTCTGATGAATTCTATGTGACTTCCAAATCCTGGAATGCCCATTCAATGCTGCCCATGCCTTTCCCTTACGTATTCGATGGTCCTGACTTCCTGATCCATCATTCCATGTAACTGAAGTCGTCCACATGTTCATGCATACCATCCTTATGCATCCTTACGCTTATGCTCATCCTATCAGAGATTTGCTGATGACTTTCAAAGTTAACTCTCAAAATTTTGGTCTTTTTGGAGTTAAGAAAAAGACCAATACTAGAAGCAGCCTGTTCTAATGAGCTGAGGAGCCTAGGGGCTCCCTCTATTGATTCTGAGAATACTCCAATATCATCAGCAAAGTCTAGATCAGTTAGGTACTTGGCAGGATTTCCTCGACTTCTGGAGCCAGTAGGTGGAGTTACCATCACCCCATCATCGTTATGATGATCTAAGGACATGCGTAGAACATAGTCAACCACAATTATGAATAAGAATGGTGCAAGTGTGTCTCCCTGGAGTATTCCCCATAACACTTCGAATGGTTCTGTGTCACCGTCAGCAGTAGAACGAACCATTGTATACTGATCTTATTGCTGCAATAATTTCATCATGAATCCCATATGATAAAAGTATGCTAAACATACATGAGCGAGAGACCTTGAAAGGCCTTGAAGAAGTCAACAGAAATTACAGCCAGATGTCTGTCTTTCTTTTTCAAAAGTTAAGTGCAGTTCTAGAATCCTGTAATGAGTGGTTGGTTGATAACAATCTATCCATTCACTACGGTAAGACTGAAAGTATTTTGTTTGGTTCCAAAAGAAAGTTAAAGGTAACTAAGTTTGAAGTCACTAGTAATGGACATAAGATTGAAAATAAAAAGAAAGTTAAATATCTAGGCGCCACATTGGATAACTGCTTATCAGGAGAAAGCACAGTGAAAAATATTTTCTCGAAAGTTAACAGTAGGCTTAGGTTTCTATACAGAAATAAAAATAGTTTAATCACTGACTCCCGCAAGTTACTTTGCTCTTCTTTAATACAGTGTCACATGGACTATGCATGCTCTTCTTGGTATGAAGGCTTAACCAAACAGCTTAAATGTAAATTACAAGTAGCTTAGAATAAAGTAGTACAATAAAATAGTTATATTATTTAGTAAATATTACAAACCATTACAACTATCAGGGTTTGAAATTGTTTTTTTGTTTCATAGTTTTTTTTTAAACAAAACAGTTTTTCTATTTTTTGTATTTTTCGAATTTAATATACAAAATGATTAGAATTTACACATTTGGTTTTTAAGTTTGAAATTATTGATTGAGTTGGGCCTATTTCTAGATGGTATTAGACGACGCTGTATCAAATCAAAAAACATACTACTAAGACATTCCTGAATTTTAAATATAATATATAAACATTAAAAAAAACTAGGAAAATATAAAAAAAATACTTGTTTTGTAGTTTTTGTTTAGAAAAAACATTGTTTTTATTCAAACCCTGTTAGCTAGAATAAAATTTAATTATCAAGATACTACTGAAAAAAGAAGCTATTTTAAAAAATATTGACTACAAATTTTGCACAAAGCCTGCACTATGGTAAAATGTCCGTAAGCCCATAACCACAATGACTGCCTGGGCTGACCTGACTGAACTGAATCTATTCACATAATCCAGATTACCCAGATTAAGGTTGGCATTCACTATCCTTACGGGATAGTGAATGTTTTTACCCCTTAAACTAAGTAGCTTACCTAATTTGGTTGATATTAAGTTTTCAGCGACTTTTTTTATTGATGAAATGGCCTTCGATTTATGGGGATTTGCAGCAAAATATAATATGAACAGAACATGCATGCAGTACTAAACTTTACGCGTGGCAACTTTTGACCAACTTTGTTAGCAAGGAACTCAGGTGGCCGCTCTGTGTAAACAAGATGTTGCTACCTTTAGACTGCAAATATTTTATTAAAAATAAAATTATTTATTGTTATTATCATCGTATTATTGCATCGTATCGTATTATTATTAATTATATTATTAATATGTTTATTATATGTATTATTAATATATTTATATGTATTATTATTAATTATATTATTACATTTATATTAAAATTATATATATTATTCTTTTATTTAACAAAACGAAATGAAATGAAAAAAATTACGAATTTGCTGCAGTGGTTTAATCCCTTGCCTTGAATTGTATATTTAGTTCCTGGGGTCTTGGTATGTTTTCCTAAACTCATATAATTAGGTGCATTACTATTGTTGAAATCAGATACTATTACCATCATAAGGTGTATGAAACTGGTATGCAGATTGTAGCATTTAAATATATAGTATTAATGCACCGAATTTATAATATTTACTTATTTAATATAGGCCGTAACTGTCCGGAGAAGATAGTTAATAAACTGTAGTAACTGTATAAGAAAATACCAAAATTGCAAATATAGTGTATGGGTATTGGGTATTGGGTTTGTATTAATTTACAATTCGTAGCCTATCTAAAAATGAGTTGTCAAATAAAATATATAGTAAAAATAATAAACTTCTAGAATAAAAATAATATGGAGTAGGTAAAGAATTTACTATATTTCGCATTATAGAATTATGTTGATAACCTCGCACCACAGTTTCCAGTAGAACGCTCAAATGGTTACATCATGGTTCAAGGGCTCGAAATCCGATGCATCCATGCTAAAAAAAAACAGTACATCCATATGTGGTTGCAGGTAAGACAACCAGTTTCCAAAGGCGCTGAGCCGTGCGTGGGCAAAGACACCAGTCCGAAGATGAACTAGGGACAACTTTAATACTTTAGTAAAGTTGTCCTTGGCATGAACTCAAAACTTAAGGTTCTTGAATAGAAATAAGTTTTAAGAAAGCAATACTAAGTTTATAAAATAAATCTTATTTCAAGACTACATATTATGTTTACTTTAAAGCATTCATGCAGAAACGAAATCTGGGGCCCAAGTATTACCCTAGCTTGCGAATTAATAAACATTCCAGTAAATATTATTATTTCAAAATCATAACAATACTTCCTTCATCTTATTGAACCAAATGGAATTATTTATTGTCATTGTTCAGGGTTAATGTATAAAATACTCTAAATCACTCAGTGTTTGTGAATTAATAAATGGATTGAATCTGCTCACCAGGTGACTTTGGCAATCTATCCGGAAATTACTTTCACAGTGGGAATTTTAACCGTAGCAGCAGGACTGTCTCAGGATATTCCCAGAATTATCCATCACCAATCAAACTTTTCGTGATTAAGGACAAATAACCAGGAGACACTTATTTAGCCATGCACAGCACAATGTTAAGCTTCTGATATCCTCTGTCTTTGCCATATTGAGCGTAATGATGGACAATATGTTTATGTTGGTTTTTCTAATTTTAAGCCGAGTGATGATTAGCCTGCCTATACCTGGCATTACCCCCATATAATCCTTGGTTAATTTTGTTGCAAAGCAGCACCTGGCTTCCTCTATGACTAAACATCCTGTGTGGCAAACGGGATTTGATTGCTACTTCGGATTCACTATAGTGGTATATATTATTATTAATCCCCAGGATTAAACTACTAAACCTCATACAAACATTATAATAGGGACACTAGAACCCCAATGTGTCATGGCCCATGTTTCTAATGAATAGTACAATTCCGCAGTTTATATTAAATATTGTAATATAAACTATTGACAAAAAATGGCCTGAAATTTTACTGGTGCTTTATGATTACAGGCGCATTGTAATGTGTACAATGTTGGTCAGGTAGTGAGTGGATTTTTACTCACACAAGACATTTGGTGGCCATAAGTTGCAAATTTGGGATCATAGGAGCAGACGCCAATAGAGGAATGCAGCCATTTCTACGACTAATCGTAGAACTAATCAGCCTTTGCGCTTTGCATGATCGTGTTCTACAGCAAATGACAAGGGAGATAGATTCCTGGACTACTACTAGGATCGGCATGCTGCATTGCAGCTGCATTTTTAAGAATGCTGTGCCGGCTTATCGACAAAATTGCACCGCCACAACTCCTTATCACCCATGACATTTGCTAGATCATCCGCATCTTTAAGGCCAGTGTCCTTTAAGATGCGTCTCAAGAAAGTCATGGGCTGTCCACCATGCTTATTCACTCCATGAGGCTGCCAAAGTACAACATTATGCACTGGCTGGTCCTCACGGCGAAAGCAATGTCCTGCAAAGTGGAGGCGATTTTGTTCTAGTGTCAAGCTTGGGGGAACCAATGAGACACCTCCAATGTTATATAGTGTCTGGTTGGAGATGTGTGCATTGTACTTGACACAATGAATCCGGCGTAGCATTCTTGTGAATGTGCCATCCAGAGATTTGGTGTCCTCAGAAGTTAGAGCCCAGCATGGACTCCCATAGAGGAGTACTGGAACTACTGCTGCTCTAAATAATCGGACCTTAAGTGTCCGATTAATTCTCGGTGACTTCCAAATCCTGGAAAGCCTATTCAAGGCTGCCCATGCCTTTCCCTTACGTATTCGAAGGTCCTTCCTTACCTGACTTCCGGATCCATGATCCCAGGTAACAGAAGTCATCCACATGCTCAAGCATACCATCTTCTGAGCTTATGCTCATCCGATCAGAGACTTGCTGAGGACTTTCAAAGTTAACTGTCAAAATTTTGGTCTTTCTGGAGTTAATAAAAAGACCAACACTAGAAGCAGCATGTTCTAATGAGCTGAGGAGCCGTTGGGCTCCCTCTAGTGATTCTGAGAGTACTCCTAAGTCATCAGCAAAGTCTAGATCAGTTGGGTACTTGGCAGGATCTCCTCAACTTCTGGAGCCAGTAGGTGGAGTTATCATCACCCCATCATCATTATGATGATCTAAGGACATGCGTAGAACATAGTCAACAACAATTATGAACAAGAATGGTGCAAGTGTGAGGACGCCCCATAACACTTCAAATGGTTCTGTGTCACCGTCAACAGTAGACACAAATGTTGTCGAACCATCGTATACTGATCTGATTGCTGCAATAATTTCATCAAGAATACCATATAATGAAAGTATGCTGAACATACGTGCGCGAGAAATTGAATCAAAGGCCTTGAAGAAGTCAACAAAGATAACAGCCTGATGCCTGTCTTTCTTTTTGGATAACTCTTCAATTATCCTTCTAAGTGCCAAAGATTCCTGGACACTGTTTCCTCTGGCGGGATCAACCTGTATGTGTACACATCCTTGTGCTGTAGCAGCCTGCTGATGAGAATAGACGAGGTTGGAAGCCAATGACTTTCCTCTAACGCCTGCCAAAGGACACTGTGATGTAGAACAAGAATGAACTAAGAATGTGTGTATCTGACCTCGAGATTTAGGAGTACTATATTGCTGGATCCGCCGACACTGCTGCACCTCGGTGTAAGACGATCATCGTCATCATCAAAGATTTAGAATAGTTCATCGCGAACTGTTTTTGGTGTTGCATTGCAAAGGCAGCATTCTAATAATGGCTGATAAATATAATATGTGGAGTTTCCAGCTACAAACACCAACAAAACCAACTTTAAATATAAATTTAATTTGAAATTATCAGGATAAAGTAGCAATATTTTAACAACACCCAGCGCATGGTTTCATTTTTTATTACTATGTTATTTTTATTGTTTATAGTGCACTTCATAAGAATTTTGCTGGATACCTAAACTAACTACTCTTTTGGTAGTCATCAGCAATCTACTTGGCTTTAAAATCTCTTATATGCCCATCTCAAACTCAACTGTGACTGAGCTGCTTCTTTTAACTAGTTTTATTTTCGTTATTCCTCAATGAGTAAGCCAAAAACAATTTTGATCAAGAAATCTGTTGCCTATTATTCCCTTGGTGGGGTGATTGGAATAGCGCATCTGCTACTTCACATTGTAAATTCCCCTCCGTTAGTTGATATCACCTGGGAATTATTTGTTATCAGATAAGAAGCGCCTACAGATGGGAATATTTTAACGAGATCTGGGAAGATAAGGTTGTGCATAATGTGAATCTGATTCTAGATACACGATCATTTCCTAAGATTACACCACATTTAGTATGCACACAAGTTTGCATTCATTATAATAAATGTAGATCCTTTATTCTATTTAAGGGACAACTCATGTAAGTTGCTGAGTTACAGTATTCCTTACATAATAACTGAAATTATTCTTTACATATAAAAAGTTACATTATCCTATTCACATGATATTTAATAAAATAACTTTACAATGATTATCTAATAATCGATATTATATTTTTATCTGCTTTATGAGATTTTCAATATATCAATAAATTGTTATATAGAACATAAATGGTTAGACAGGGAATCCAAAATATAAATAGACAGGGAATCCAAAATATAAATAGACAGGGAATCCATGGTCATATTTTTTCAACCAACAATCTGACATACTGATCAGGAGTCTTACGATTAACCAAATGGTCAGGACTAAATGATTTAAAAATTTTATACAGTTCTTGTACCTTTCATTGCTGAAGATTTATTTTAATGGTCTTTGTTGATTGAGATATTATATCAAAATATTTGGGTGTGAAACATAAAAAGATGGATATTTGCTGCTTCTTATAAAGAGTAACTGATTAAGAGAATGAGTGCAGATTACAAAGCTTAGAAATAGCCATCATCAAAATTACCTGAAATACAAGATAGAAGTGAAGGCTAATCTAAATATTTCAATATTTATGGCCTAATTTAATTATTCCTTGATTTGGCGCTGAATTTTCAAATATCTAGATTTTGTGCTTTCAGTTGACATGGCATCACCAAAATGAATTTTTCTTTCAGCAGCGCCCAATGGGTTTCGGGTACTTTTATAAGAAATTTTATTTGTTACCTTTTTATTTAAAAAAATTACTCATTTTTACAATTTCTAGGCTCTGCAGTTGTGCTGCTAGTTCACTGACTTTCACTTCTCAGATCACTCTCCTTTTTTTTGATTTTCCAATCTTTCCAGTACAAATACTTGAACATAAATAATAACAGATTTTCATTAACTGCCCGTATTATTATGCCAAATCATGAGTGCAAATTTAAAAAATATAATGATTACAGATTGAGATTCATAAAAATGGCATGATTGGCGGAACTCTGGCCTAGATAAAATTCACTATATGAATAAATGCAGTGAGTGCATAAAATCGGCTTTGTTTAAATTACAAAGGAAAGCTGTTCCTGCTTTGTTGTCTAACGACATATGTTGGTGAAGCCTTCCAGTACCACAAACACATTGAATTATATTAATTAGCCTGAATGGCATAACAACATCTTCGATGACATAACTATTAGTTGTCAAAATAACCTGGAATTCGAACTATGTAATGTGATCCCTTATTTATTTTACTTGAATAGTCTTATCAATAAATAATGAAAACACATATTTTGTATTTACTGGTAATGGTTTTTCATAACTCATCTCCGAAAATAGAACCACATGTATATGATTTAAATAAAGTCTCCTCATGGGATTTTGGTGAGTAAATGTATAATTAATTGCATTGCCTATCGAAAATATTCCTAACACAATACTAACACTAACACTATCATTGTATTATAGAAAGTTCCAAAACCTTAAATCTTGGTGATGTCATGTTTCCCCCAACCCCCCCCCCCCCCCCCCCTGCCTCAGACAGTGATTCCTGTTACCCCCTCCCCCCCCCCCCGGGCACTGGAAGGAGGGGGGGGGGGACAGGAATGGGACGCTAACTAGAATCAGGGGCTAACAAGAATAGGGGGTATTCCTGTTAGACCCCGATTCCTGATGGCCCCTCATTCCTGTTACCCCCCCTTCAGTGCTGTTAGCCCCCATTCCTGTTACCCCCCTCTCCCCCCCATTCATGCTAGCCCCCCATAACAGAAAATGATTCATGTTAGTGACAGCAATGATAAATTACAAATTGTATATCAGTACTATGAGTAGTAAATTGATGGGGGTAACAATAAAAATTCTAGAACACTGTCGAGTATTTTTTTGACTCCATCCATATATATATGATTGTCGGCAGGTTTGATAAGTTTATACAATTGTGTAATCTGATAGTCTAGAAGCAGAACTATATAAATATGTGTTATCGGACAACAACATATTTGCATGATGTACTCGCAGACATACTAAATGATATTATAACTGGAAAATAAGATAATACGAGCGTTGGAAGTGGCCTGCAATGCTTTCTGCAAATAACCACTCAAACCAAAAGGTCCAGTTAAAAGTTTGCACCCCATTACAGTGTTGAATTCATTATGGAAAATTATTTCGACAATAGAGCCCAATCACTGTGAAGAACCTTTTAAGCGTTTTCTCCCACAAAGCCAAGCAGCATACCATAAGCAAGCATCGCTCAACAAGTGATCTGGTGTTTGCTCAAAGAATATTAATGGTTGTCCTCATGTTCTCGAAGAACACAGAACTCTATGTTCTCAGGACTGACTTAATCTCAGCATTCGACACGTGTCTGTTAAACCTTATAGGAGAAATAACCGGTCATATCATGGTTCCGATCAACATAGAATTGCATACACGCTACTATCAACCACAACACTCCAACTAAAACTTAAAGTTAAATCGGAGAAGTTTAGCACCAAGGTGGGAACTCTACAAGGAGATGGTTTCTCACCTAACGCATTCACAACCTACTTTGAGGATGTGCTAATGCTCACATAAGAAGAACTTCCAAAAAAACCCTACTAATGATGCATTAGGCATACCAGGGGAATCGCAATACGCAGATGATCTGGATTTTATATCAACCAGTGAGCAGCATCTGGAAAATATATTTCACGTATGCTGCAACAAATTCCCCCAATATGATTTATTAATAAATTCTACAAAAACGGAATGGACTAAAATATACCTTGAAGATGACACCACATTGAGGGGTGATGAATCCTGGCATAAATCCAAATTCCTCAGCTTGCTTCTTGTCATTTGAGAAGACATCACATCACGAATGCAGATCGAGTAGGGGCATTTGCAAGAAACAAATTCAACCATGTAGCAAAAAGATCCCCCTATCAATAAGAATCAAAGTTTGGAATGCTTTTGTCTGGCCTATCCTGCTGTACAATAGTGGGACATGGGGAACGACCAAAAACCTTCTTGAAAAACGTAATGCATTCCATCATCGTCATCTACATCGTATGATCGGGATATCTTGGCCTCGTAAAATTAGTAATGTGGACCTATATAAAATTACTAAAACCTCAACGATATCAGGGGATGTAAAGTGTTCTAGAATAACCTCTATAACCATTATAGGGCATATTCTCAGGCAGAATACCAACACTCCCTCACAGAAAGCGATGAATGCTATTGTCTCCCAAGAAGCACTACAATGAAGAAAGGGTATGGGAAGGCTCTGCTGTCTGTTCAAGGCAATCAAAAAGGAAGTCAATGAGCTATTTTTTATTATAACTGGTAAACACTGACGACCTAGACAAACAAAGAAACTTAGCAAAAGACAAACTAGGCTGGTGAAGAGAGTCACAGCGCGCATGCACCTTATAGAGGTGCAGTAGTGTATTAGTAACAATACAGTATTATGCATTAGTAACAATACACATAAAACATACAATAACATACATACCATGTACTATGTGTCACACTCCTCCCCCATATTGACCATCATTGATACACGGTTCCCACAACTACCATGCTCACTATATAAGTCAAATACAATAGAAGCGTGAAATTAGTGAAGTTCTGAACCAGTAGAGCGTGATTCGTGTAGGTTTCATATTCCTTGCTGGCAGCAGCTATCAACAACACATCAGGAATTAACACGATTCCTGTCAGTTTGTTAGAGATCTTAAATAACCAATGCTCCCTACTTGGGATACATACTACATGTGATGCACATTGCACACACAGTAATTAAACTCGCGTTTGAAATGACAGGGGAATTTTCTCGACATCTTTTCTGGCAATTTTACCCCTAGGCTGTAGGCAGAGCTTCAACACTAGCCATGCATGCACCAACGACGTTTTACTGAAGCCGCCTAATTTTACTCAATTACAGCACATCATTCCTAGCCACTAGTGAATGTACTCCATATTACCAGATTAAAAATCAGACTTAATTGACAGCCGCGTTTTTGAGTTATAATACAGAAAGTGTATCTATTGTAAATTGTTCAACAATGCGATTATTTACTTTATAAATTATTTTTTTGCATATAAAAAATGCAATAAAAAAACCACAAAGGGTAAGATCTGGGATTCACACTACAAGAACGCAGAAGAAGCAGATATCCGGTAACTACAGTAACAGAAACCGACTTTGCGGATGACATTACCCTGCTATCTAATACTCTAGCAGATGCACAGCTTCTACTGAATAAACTGGGGAGGGCTGCTAAGGAGGTTGGCTATAATATGCTACCAAGACCGAAGTCGTGACTTTTAATGTTAATGGAAACTTGACAACAAATAATAATAATCAACTAAGGAAGGTCGACGACTTCCAGTACCTTGGATCATGGATAGAGAGTAGCAAAAAAGGCATAGAAGGTAGTAGGAAAGTTAAGGCCTGGGTAGTTCTATAAAAAATGGATACCATCTGGAAATCAGATCTCTCCAGGCACCTGAGGTTCTTTCGAGCCACAGTGTAAATGAGAGAAGAGAAATTGCGACAACTATGGAGAATCGGGAATCCTGGAAGGATCTCATTTCCACTGTCTGAGCTCACTCGACCTAGTAGTAGTAATACAACTATGATAAAATACTGGCTGGTATTTCAATGCAGCACAGTACATGATTCGCGCGTTTTCTGACATGAAAATCTAAAATTCTGATGGGAATCCTTGAAAATTCTAATCAGTCTGTATCTACTCTTTCCATCTGTTGCACAGAAAAACGTTGTGGAACCATCATACAGTGATTTAATTACAGCAATTATTTCACTGATTTAATTGCCATCACACTAATTTCAATTTTATTTTACTAATTATTCAATTTTATCAATTATTTCAGTTTTGTGTATTTGATCCATTTGAGACAGTGAAAATAATTTTGTATCATGATGTCGTGATCCTAGAGAATATATCCAAGCATATCTATAATTAAGTATGTTTATTGAATTAAAAGCAATGTAATTTGGATGCAGTGTGGAGCATGTTTTCATCTTAAAATTAAAATATGAAGGCTAGAAATATTTTTTTGGTTGGCTCTCTTGGGATCTTTATTTTAATGGTATGGTATGGTTGATTTAATTATATCGGTAGCAGTTATAGTACATGTTTTATTACGATTTGCATTGATTGAGTTCCTGATGAAATGGTTTGTTTTAGCAAAAATGTTTCTAAACTGCCTACAACCTTAACATTACAATGTTATTTCAGGTGGCCCAAGTTTCACTATGAGACCTGGTGATAGAGTTATACTCTCGGACACCACCAACCCCGTGCCTTTGATATGTAAAGCTTCGATTGGTGGCAAGGGAGACTCAGATTTAAGATATTCTTGGTACAAAGTGAACAACAAGGGCAACCGTAAACCAGTTAATTCCATTTCGGATGTGAAATGTAAGTGGTCACAAATCAGTACTGCAATAGCTACAATATGTATAAATATGAATAATTAATTGTGATATAGGAGAATTGGGACCCCGACATATGAGGCCAAGACAATTGGGACCCATATCAGAATGATAATCCTAAGAGTAACTTTTTTACCTAGGGAAAAAAGTCTCCAAATTTTGGGGTTTATTCGAGCGAAAAAGTAACAATTTAAGAATCAAATTATTTGTATATAAATTTAGCAATCTCCCAGAGTGGAAGGGTTTACTGTGGAAGATCGGCCATGGTGGTGAACAGGCATTCCTTTAGGAAACAGTGTGGAAGGGTTTACTGTGGAAGATCAACCATGGTGGTGAACAGGCATTCCTTTAGGAAACATAGTGGAAGGGTTTACTGTGGAAGATCACCCATGGTGGTGAACAGATAGTCCATTCCCTTGGCTTAATGAGCCTAAAAGATTCTCCCATTTTAAATATATTATTATTTTCCAGCTTTAGTGTACCACTCTTATTATAATCCATATATATATATATATATAGTAAAGCACATTAAATTGTATTTTCTCAAAATATATAAACCACTCAGTCACTTAAAAATCGCTACTATTAAATATGAAAATTTTTGGGTTTAACGTAACCCTTCAATATTGTTCTAAAAAGGTTTTTCTCAATTCTAAAATAATTAGGGAAAAATATTATTTTATATTTAGTTATATTTTTGCATATGTGTTTCACTCATCAGCTACACTATTCCTAATCACAATAAGCACAATATTTGTAAGAGCGATTAGTCGGATATTATAACTATTTAAAAAAAATAATTGTAAAATATACGCATAACTCTCCAATAGGAGCTATTACTGCATCTATATCTAACTTATCTGTTGTGTTATGCTGATGATGCTGTTGGTTAAATATCATAAGTATTACAAAATTTTGGTCATATTAGTAGTTATTGTGTGTTTTTAAATTATATAATAAATTATGTTTTGTTATAGCGATCCCACAAGGGGGTACAATATTATGGGTGTCAGATCTTCCCATAAAAAGGTCGATCATAATATATGGTTGCTCAGTAACCGACTCCTCAAATAACGCAATCACAGCAGAAGCCAACATTACTATTGTTCAAAAAGGTTTGATATTTTAATGTATTTAATTTATCAAGTGAGAAGTTAAAAAGCCGACCATTCTACCAGAGAGTAATGTTGATAATTTTGATAACTGAAAACGCAACAAAAAACAAATAATAGTAAATTCTAGGTGATGAGGTCCTGCTCCATTACTGAACCTCCACTTACTGTCCCGCATACAGAATGAATGCAGAGTATTGCAGTGTCTATTGGCTCAGGAACTTTAACAACCTTAAATTTCACTGGTTTATTTAGATAAGGCAAAGAATGGATTTCCTACAATAACTCCACCAACTCAACAATCGATACGCAGCGCCCCTATGCGCTCCGCTGCGATACCTTGTGAAACAAATGGTTCCCCATATCCTGACATACAATGGTTCCATAACGGGACACCTGTTGACATGTCAGTGTCAAGGTTCACTCTGATTGCTAATGGTTAGTATTTATGGGTAATTTTTTTGGAATTAATTTTAAACGTAATAAATCAACCTTTGTGGTTGATTAAAATCCATAACTTAAGAACAGTTTTATGCAAAATAATTAATTAATATCATAAGATTGTTATTATATATCAATAAATAAGTTATTACTGTCCTTTGAGTTTAATTTTTTTTTAATTTTGAATATTTATTTATTAATTTTGTGCTTTCATGCATGATAAGCAGCACTGATCGACTTCATCCATTAAATGAACCCATCAGCATTAAAGATCATCCATCGTTAATATACCGTGCCAAACCTGATCTGATCTGAATGTCACTTTTTAGTGGCCAAGTACTGTAGGTTTGAGCACAGTAGTGGCAGCATATGATGGTATTGACAGATGGGGGACATGAGGAGGTAAATTGCGGACGTACAAGGTGTCAGGTAGTATTTCCAAGTCTATATTTGACCTGAGCCGACAGCTGAATGGTTAGAGCATCAGACTTCCAACCCGGTGGTCAATAAGTTCGATCCCATCCGTCATTGCCGACTTTGCAAAAGCTGTGCCCACAAAAAGTTATAACTTTAGTGGAAATCGTCGATGCCTTCCAAATGCTTATGTGGTATAAGA
Organism: Nemertoderma westbladi; assembly: GCA_032718475.1. Lineage (NCBI taxonomy): Eukaryota > Metazoa > Xenacoelomorpha > Nemertodermatida > Nemertodermatidae > Nemertoderma > Nemertoderma westbladi. The sequence continues at coordinate 13,914 of JAUCBJ010002799.1, read as the reverse complement.
CAGTAGTGGTTACTGTATCAAGTATTCGAAAGCAGCAAGTGCATTTTTCCTTCTTCCACACAAAATATAGAAGTCCAAAATCCCATTATAAATGATGAGTCCAGCGCCTAATTATGAGAACATTAGTCACCATCTACTTTGGTAAACGCTTTCATATACTGCATGTTATAGAGCTATCATAATAAGTAATGAGAGTGATTGGATATATATTATAATGGGATTATTTAATAAGATTTAGCTTTACAGCTGACACTGTTTACTGCAGAACTGCACTATACTGCTGATTTCATAACAGATTAAAGTAATTAATTTTGCATCTTAGCCGCATCAAATTTCGACTTGTTTGACGGTATCAACTTGTATGGAAATCAATATCTACTTCACCTTTAGGTGTCACTTCGAATACTTAATAATATTATTATTGCTCAAAGAGAACAATTTATTGCATAATATTTAGAGTATCAGTACATATGGATATGCATATCTCCAAACATAACCTTATTCTCAAGCTTATCAGACTTCTTCATTCAGGATTGACAACTGCAATCATAAAGCATAATATTACAACTGCAATAGATAATTTTTGCTTAGACACAACACTAACACTACTGAATCGAAAGCCTATGTATATATATGTATATATGTGTATATACACAGTAGGGTATTTTTAGTTTAAAAGATACATCTCGCTCTAGACAAATATATTTATGTTCGTTTCTTTGAAATATTCAAAATAAACAAACGTTAGGAGCCCAAGTTTATATATTACATTATATTATAATACATTACATATATTATATATAAAAGTTTACTATTCAGTGGCGGTATTATGTATATTCAGTTGGTATCTATCCTCCTAGGGTATTAACTATGTACATCTATGATATTATTATTAATATGAATTTACATTATGAACATTAGATACACCATCACAACACATATTTTTTGTAGTTGCATGTACATAATGAAGGCGCCTACCTCAAATAATATAAAACTTACACAATATTATGAAAATTAGTTACAATAAAATAAAATTGGGTCTGCAAATAAAAAGGTTTCACAATCATCTAACAATCTATACTTCACATTAGAATCAAAGAATCTATTAATTTATACAATAAAATAAAATGGAACAATTCTGACATTATAAAATGGAATAATTCCGATATTATCACTGGAAGATCTCCAGTTCCTGTAGACTAAAATGGAACAATCTATACATGCCTGCTTAAGACCATAATGACTTATATGTGCCTGCCTAAGATCAATTATGAACTGGTCTTCAAGAAGGACCTCAATTAGCTTGTTTTTATAATATAACTAACTAATAACCTCAAGGCGGTATAAGAACTTCCCATTCTTGTCGAATTTGAGCTGCATATAGGTCCATGGATCTAATGGGTGTCACCAATCGCTGTAATTGTACCCCGCACTATTGTGTTTAGAATAGGAATGTAGCAGCCATATTGGGCTACATTCTAGCAAAATGCAGTGCAATAACGCTTTCCCAATATTTGGTGTGGACAACCTAATGCTTATCAAGGAAGAAAACAATGTCTTACCGGAGCAATAACACTTACAATATTGGCATGGGGGATATTAATATTACTTCCTTCTTAAATATAAATAATACTCCTTCACATTCAGTTCGGGTTGATTAGGCCTATATTCATTATTCCCTACCAGATACCAGCAGACGATTAACCAAAGGTAAGTGAGTACGATGCTTCTGCATGCTGCTGCTGTTACTTTGATTTCCTCATAATCATTCATATTGCATGGCACATTTACGATTCTCTGTCAACCTATAAAATCGCCAACAACCCTACTCTCTGCTTTGAAGCCACTTATCTAATGCTAGCACTGCACTACCAGGATGACTTGATGCTTTAAATGTAGGTTTTACAAGCTGGTTTTTATGCAATAGTAGTAAGTTACGTCAAGCGCAACTACAGAAGAGTTACTACTGTATCCACCAATCTAATTTATGATATTCATTTTGTAATAAATCACGTGAGATCCATGCTCTGTGAAAACAAATGCCTTAATATTCATATATTGACATTATAATATGATAATTTTTATAATACAGTCAAGTAGAAATATATAAAGGAATGACAATTGCATTGCTAATAGTAATCTCAATGAAAATAAATATAATAATAATAATGTTTGCTGTAATGTCGAATAAAATGTCGAGTATGACATTAAACCTAAATCTTGTGATCTAAAAACATACCACTCTTTCAGTGTTGCGAGTCATGTAATACCGTATCGATCTTTCATGTTCCATGTACTTACCAGATCGATCTTCCATGTTGCTGGTGAGTCCCACGCACTTACCAGATCGATCTTCCATGTCGCTGGTGAGTGCCATGCACTTACCGGATCGATCTTCCATGTCACTGGTGAGAGCCACGCACTTACCGGGTCGATCTTCCATGTCGCTGGTGAGTGCCATGCACTTACCGGATCGATCTTCCATGTCACTGGTGAGAGCCATGCACTTACCAGATCGATCTTCCATGATGCTGGTGAGTTCCATGCACTTACCTGGTCGATCTTCCATGTCGCTGGTTAGTTCAATGTACCTACCGGATCGATCTTCCATGTCACTGGTGAGTCCCACGCACTTACCGGGTCGATCTTCCATGTCACTGGTGAGTGCCATGCACTTACCGGATCGATCTTCCATGTCGCTGGTGAGTGCCATGCACTTACCGGATCGATCTTCCATGTCACTACTGGTGAGTGCCATGCACTTACCGGATCGATCTTCCACGTCGCTGGTGAGTGCCATGCACTTACCGGATCGATCTTCCATGTCACTGGTGAGAGCCATGCACTTACCGGATCGATCTTCCACGTCGCTGGTGAGTGCCATGCACTTACCGGATCGATCTTCCATGTCACTGGTGAGAGCCATGCACTTACCGGATCGATCTTCCATGTCACTACTGGTGAGTGCCATGCACTTACCGGATCGATCTTCCACGTCGCTGGTGAGTGCCATGCACTTACCGGATCGATCTTCCATGTCACTGGTGAGAGCCATGCACTTACCGGATCGATCTTCCACGTCGCTGGTGAGAGCCATGCACTTACCGGGTCGATCTTCCATGTCACTGGTGAGTGCCATGCATTTACCGGATCGATCTTCCACGTCGCTGGTGAGTGCCATTTACTTCTGGATCGATCTTCCAGTTATGGAGATACCGTCGCTGAACTCGTATGCTATAACATTAAGGGGTGGGGGGGGGGGGGGGTACACCATTTTCAGACAGCTCTTCGATTTATATCGATATAAATTTCGATATAAATAGTATTAAATTTAATTAACAAAAAAAGTTGTGTGATAATTTTATGCAGTGTGGCTATGTAGAAACCCACAGAAAGTTTCAGACTAATTTCTCAAAAAAATTTAATTAACAAAAAATTTCGAAAAAGTTGTGTGATAATTTTATGCAGTGTGGCTATGTAGAAACCCACAGAAAGTTTCAGACTAATTTCTCAAAAATCGTAGAAGTAGTAGGTTTTTGAATTTGACAATTTCATAAAAAATATTTGGAGATAATCGACCTTTCATTATACATAGTAATAGGGATTTCAATAGGAATCCCTAAATGGAAATTGTTATAACAGAAAAACTAAAAGAGCTATTAAATACCGGTTTTCAGATTTGGAAACACCATTTAATCGTGCATTATAATAGATCATAAAAATTTTTGAATTTTGAACCAAAATGTTCCTTAATCGTACCACCACATGCTCTGGGACATTATTACCCAGTCTGGGACATTATTAGCCACAGCCAATATGATACCTAAAGCGGATGGACGGATGAAGAGAGAGAGTACATGTAGTTTTTATGAAAATTAATGCTACTACTTTAGACTCATTTTAGTAACTTTTGACTTCCTTTTAGTAACAAGGGGTATTTAATTTATCATAAGATAACAAATTAAATTTAGTATTTGTTTATTTTATTTTGTTTTATTTATAGCAAATAACATTACATTATCATTATATCATCTTTATACAGAAAATGTTTGTTATACATTGTGGCGGGACTTTGTGCCAATCATATTAAGTTTAAGTTTAAGTTTAATGTTTCCTCAGAACAAGCACCCAAAATACAAAAAACAAAAATGTTATGACAAAGGAACATGATTTGGCTATAGCAAAGCTAGTGTAGCCTTACCATATTCCTATAAGAGGAGGAAACACGGAGAACAGGTGAGATACGGGTGATCCATTTCAAGAGAAAACACGAGCATAGTAGGTTGCGGCATGTACGATATAGCTGGGATTAAACTATTAATCTGTTTACCTTTACTGTAGATTGTCATGATAAATTTATAACTGAGAGAATGCACTGAGATATATACCTTATGGGATACTGAATACTCAAAAAACGCGGAAAACATTTAAGAAGTGAGATATAAAAGATGATTGAAAAATTAAATAATTTTTCAACCTTTGCATTATAAGAAATTTCCAAATTCAAAAATTTTCTTGCCAAAAATTTGTTAAAAACAAAAAGATAGAAAATATTTATTATTATCACGACCCAGAAAAAAGATTCTTTTTACTTGTTTTTTGAAATGCATCTTATTACTGCTATCGCGGATAGAGAGGGAATTCCAGAGAAGAGGATTGAGAGAAGATTGTATTTTCGAAAACTGGATTTGTGGATTTAGTTTATTTAATTCTAACTCCATTCCACTGATGATGTTGAATTCAAGATTTATTGTTGTTTGAATTGCAATAATGTTTTGTTTTAACAAAAATACAAACCACATCATTCGATTCAGAGCACCTTGTTACTCTTATTCAATTGTTTCTAGACAAACCATTTGCCCCCAATCCTATTTTGAGCAAAGCAGAATGTTTGAAATTACAAAACATAGAATATGGAAATAGAGTTTAATCTCCCGAGCCATTATTCCACATTATTCCACATTATTTCACAAATATTTTCTGCTAGAAGCTATTACAATGGAGGTACAACAATTGTCTGCCAGACTTAATTATACAATTGCTAAATCGCCATTCTCAGCTCTTGACTGTAAACAATTTAATCCTTAATCTGGGGGAATACTGGAGGAAACTTACATTAGTCTGATCATAGCCGTCAACGTTGTAATCTTAGCAGAAAACTCAATTTAATTTTAGCAGAACCGCCTCTATACTACGAATTGAATCCGGCATTGAAATGTCATAATCGCGAGTATTATCAGGAATATAACGATTTAATTAGTCAGAAAAAATATAGTGACATTCTATTTCAATTTACAAACAACCAAATTATCATTATTATCATGAACCAATAAAATTATCATAATTATTCATAAAAAAATATAATTCAACTCAGATTTCTAAGAACCATTATTGTTTCTAGAAAGTGCTGGTTGATAGAATCTTAACTTCTCCATTTCAATCATTATATCTACAGAGACATTTTTGTCCTGTTTGTTATTTTGAGTAGAATTTTGATCACAATTTTTATATTTATTAATTTTTTCAATGTTCATTCTAAAAATATAATTTAACATAAATAACAAAATATTTATCCGTTTTAGACTCAACATGCAAAAAGGACAAACCAGCAAATGGTAATTTGTTATTTTATGCAATGCGTGTGAATAGCTTGCACTTCATAACACTGTGTTTGTTGCTCGGCAACTTCTAATTACAAAAGCGTTGTTCCACTTTCCACTAAATCCTAGATAATATTGTGGCATGAATTAATCCTGTATGCGTAGTAGTTGCACAAGATATGCGAGAATATCCGCAATGAGACGCTAAAGCCATCAGTATAAACACATTGTTTTCCCTTTTGTCTCCTTAAATACTGAATTTGTGAGTAGTTGCACAATATATATGCAAGTTTAATCCCATAGCGCGGATAATGTTCACAATATATGCAAGTTTAATCCCATAGCGCGGATAATGTTCACAATATATGCAAGTTTAATCCCATAGCGCGGATAATGTTCACAATATATGCAAGTTTAATCCCATAGCGCGGATAATGTTCACAATATATGCAAGTTTAATCCCATAGCGCGGATAATGTTCACAATATATGCAAGTTTAATCCCATAGCGCGGATAATGTTCACAATATATGCAAGTTTAATCCCATAGCGCGGATAATGTTCACAATATATGCAAGTTTAATCCCATAGCGCAACAATACCCGCACAATGTAGGTACATAAGTTACAAATACAAATACAAAAATATTATGCTACCGGTACTACTACTAGGATCGGCATGCTGCATTGCAGCTGCATTTTTAAGAATGCTGTGCCGGCTTGCCGACAAAATTGCGCTGCCACAACTCCCTATCACCCATGACATTTGCTAGATCATCCGCATCTTCAAGACCAGTGTCCTTTACGATGCGTCTCAAGAAAGTCATGGGCTGTCCACCATGCTTATTCACTCCATGAGGCTGCCAAAGTACAAGATTATGCACTGGCTGGTCCTCACTGCACATGTCCTGCAATCAGAGGCAATTTTGTTCTAGTTTCAAGCTTGCGGGAACCAATGAGAAGACCTCCAATGTTATATAGTGTCTGGTTGGAGATGTGTGCATTGTACTTGACACAATGAACCCGGCGTAGCATTCTTGTGAATGTGCCATCCAGAGATTTGGTGTCCTCAGCAGTTAGAGCCCAGCATGGACTCCCATGCTGGGCTCTAATTTTGTCGATAAGCCGGCACAGCATTCTTAAAAATTTAGCTGCAATGCAGCATGCCGATCCTAGTAGTAGTAGTAGTAGTAGTAGGACTCCCATAGAGGAGTACTGGAACTACTGCTGCTCTAAATAATCGGACCTTAAGTTTCCAATTAATTATCGGTGACTTCCAAATCCTGGAAAACCTATTCAATGCTGCCCATGCCTTTCCCTTACGTATTCGAAGGTCCTCACCTGATTTCCGGATCCATGATCCCAGGTAACAGAAGTCGTCCACATGCTCAAGCATACCATCCTCTGAGCTTATGCTCATCCGATCAGAGACTTGCTGAGGACTTTCAAAGTTAACTGTCAAAATTTTGGTCTTTCTGGGGTTAATAAAAAGACTAACACTAGAAGCAGCATGTTCTAATGAGATGAGGAGCCGTTGGGCTCCCACTAGGGATTCTGAGAGTACTCCTAAATCATCAGCAAAGTATAGATCAGTTAGGTACTTGGCAGGATTTCCTCGACTTCTGGAGCCAGTAGTTGGAGTTATCATCACCCCATCATCATTATGATGATCTAAGGACATGCGCAGAACATAGTCAACCACAATTATGAACAAGAATGTGTCTCCCTGGAGGACGCCCCATAACAATTCAAATGGTTCTGTGTCACCGTCAACAGTAGACACAAATGTTGTCGAACCATCTTTTATGATCTGAATGCTGCAATAATTTCATCAGGAATCCCATATAATGAAAGTATGCTGAACATACGTGAGCGAGAGACTGAATCAAAGGCCTTGAAGAAGTCAACAAAGATAACAGCCAAGATGCCTGTCTTTCTTTTTTGATAACTCTTCAATTATCCTTCTAAGTGCCAAAATGGGCTCCATGGTCCCACGACCTTTACGGAACCCATTCTGATTTCCATGGAGCAGTCTCTCAATGGGATCCCTGATGCGATTTAATAGAATTCTATTGTATAGCTTTGCAGCAATCGAGACCAAAGAGATTCACCAAAAAGAACCATAGAGTGTTAGGTTGCCCTTCTTGGGAACTGGCACCAACTTATTTGTTTTCATTTCTTGTGGGACTCTTGTTGTTCGGTACATGTCTACTATGATGGGATAGATGAGCTTTAAACACTCCGGTATTTTAAAGACCTCGGGGGGAACACCATCTACTCCACTGGCATGATTGGTCTTAATGCTCTATGCAGCAGCCTTCACTTCTGCAAAGGAGATACTACTACTACTAGGATCGGCATGCTGCATTGCAGCTGCATTTTTAAGAATGCTGTGCCGGCTTGTCAACAAAATTGCACCGCCACAACTCCCTATCACCCATGACATTTGCTAGATCATCCGCATCTTTAAGGCCAGTGTCCTTTAAGATGCGTCTCAAGAAAGTCATGGGCTGTCCACCATGCTTATTCACTCCATGAGGCTGCCAAAGTACAAGATTATGCACTGGCTGGTCCTCAGGGCGAAAGCAATGTCCTGCAAAGCGGAGGCGATTTTGTTCTAGTGTCAAGCTTGGGGGAACCAATGAGACACCTCCAATGTTATATAGTGTCTGGTTGGAGATGTGTGCATTGTACTTGACACAATGAACCCGGCGTAGCATTCTTGTGAATGTGCCATCCAGAGATTTGGTGTCCTCAGCAGTTAGAGCCCAGCATGGACTCCCATAGAGGAGTACTGGAACTACTGCTGCTCTAAATAATCGGACCTTAAGTTTCCGATTAATTCTCGGTGACTTCCAAATCCTGGAAAGCCTATTCAAGGCTGCCCATGCCTTTCCCTTACGTATGCGAAGGTCCTCACCTGACTTCCGGATCCATGATCCCAGGTAACAGAAGTCGTCCACATGCTCAAGCATACCATCCTTTGAGCTTATGCTCATCCGATCAGAGACTTGCTGAGGACTTTCAAAGTTAACTGTCAGAATTTTGGTCTTTCTGGAGTTAATAAAAAGACCAACACTAGAAGCAGCATGTTCTAATGAGCTGAGGAGCCGTTGGGCTCCCTCTAATGATTCTGAGAGTACTCCTAAGTCATCAGCAAAGTCTAGATCAGTTAGGTACTTGGCAGGATTTCCTCGTCTTCTGGAGCCAGTAGGTGGAGTTATCATCACCCCATCATCATTATGATGATCTAAGGACATTCGTAGAACATAGTCAACCACAATAATGAACAAGAATGGTGCATGTGTGTCTCCTTGGAGGACGCCCCATAACACTTCAAATGGTTCTGTGTCACCGTCAACAGTAGACACAAATGTTGTCGAACCATCGTATACTGATCTGATTGCTGCAATAATTTCATCAGGAATCCCATATAATGAAAGTATGCTGAACATACGTGAGCGAGAGACTGAATCAAAGGCCTTGAAGAAGTCAACAAAGATAACAGCCAGATGCCTGTCTTTCTTTTTTGATAATTCTTCAATTATCCTTCTAAGTGCCAAAATGGGCTCCATGGTCCCACGACATTTACGGAACCCATTCTGATTTCCACGGAGCAGTCTCTCAATGGGATCCCTGATGCGATTTAATAGAATCCTATTGTATAGCTTTGCAGCAATCGAGATCAATGAGATTCTCCGAAAAGAACCATAGAGTGTTAGGTTGCCCTTCTTGGGAACTGGCACCAACTTATTTGTTTTCATTTCTTGTGGGACTCTTGTTGTTCGGTACATGTCTACTATGATGGGATAGATGAGCTTTAAACACTCAGGTATTTTAAAGACCTCAGGGGGAACACCATCTACTCCACTGGCACGATTGGTCTTAATGCTCTTTGCAGCAGCCTTCACTTCTGCAAAGGAGATATCGCCAATGGGAATATCTGGGAGTACAGACTCAGACACTTTTACTTCTATAAAGTTATCAGGCAATACCCTGTCATTATTGAGGAGCTTTTCAAAGTGGGCTTTCCAACCATTGAGGCGATCAGCTGGTGATTCAGCCTTAACCTTGGTGGTTGGTTGGCTTTTCCGCCCGGTAAGCAGATTGATCCATTTCCATGCCTGGGATGATTGCCTGCTGTCGTCAGCATGTTAGCGAATCAATCCCGCCAATACTCCACAAAGTTAAGCCAATAAGCAATATTGGGGGACACGAGATTAGGTCCCAAACCAACTCGTGTCTCCCCAACAGAATGGGAAGGAGAAGCACACAATAAGGGTCAGGGGTTAGTATCCTGACAAGGGAGAGAATAGCTGGGGTGAACGGGAACACCTCAAAGGGCGCCAACAAGGGTAGCAACCAATCAGAGGGGGGCTGGCACCGATTGAGTAGCAATAAGGCCACCGTGCGATATAACCAGTAAGCAGTAATCATATTACCTCAGTTATCTCAGTGTTACTGGTGGTACAGTAAGTTACAATTAGGGAAGTACCGGGATTTTAGTTACCGTCATCCCGTCAACCTGTGAACGTCAGTGTATAACATCAATCTATATCTATATCTATATCACGTCTCAAGATCACAATATAACGAACAACAGTAACCTCAACTTACACTCTTTCACACGGCGGGGACGCGTGAACTAAAACAGGATAAATCGGGTTCATCTCCGGATGATCCCGTCACAGTAACTAAATAACAACTGCTGCCCTAGCCTAATAGACTCAGATACCACCAGCCACCAACAGACAAAAGATGAGCGAGTCGGGTGAAGTGACACCCACGCGGACCCCGGACGACGACGATCTAACGATCCGCGAGGCCGCGACCAGGCGATATACGCCCACGACACCGGAGCCATCCGTACCGGGCGAACCGGGGATTCGAGTAGAGGGGGACCGCCTGGAACCAGAGATCGAGCCGGAGGATAGAGAGATCGGGCTCGAGGAAGAGAGAGACGAGTCGACACACAGCGGGGATGTCGATACCGACGTCGCGGGCCAGCCACAGGCCGAGGGCGACGAACGGCCCACCGAGACGGCGACGGTGGGGCCGACGGTACGACGCCGGACCCGGAGAGACGACGGGGATGTCGACACCGATGTCGCCGGCCAACCGCAGGCCGAGGGCGACGCACGGCCCACCGGAACGGCGACGGTGGGGCCGCCGGTACGACGTCGAACCCGGAGAGACGGACGAGGGGTCGGCGACGAGGACGTCGGGGTTTCCGAGCGACTTCGACGGGCCTACAACGCGACCCGGAGACTGATAAAGGAGGCCAGAGAAGGGAAGAGGATAGACGAGGTAAAACTGAACCTAGGACTAGGTGAGTCGAATAGACATTTATATTATCTAGTGCGCTTCGGGCAGAGAGGATTGGCCGAGGAGAGAGCGACTTGGGTCGCCGAGGAACTGTATGACTCATGGCGGTATGGGAGTATAGAACCTAGGGTAGTGTACTTAGGGCCATACTTAATCGATGCCCGGGGTATAAAGACAGTAGGTTGGAACAGACCAGAGGAGGGCGAACCCGAGGTTGACCCCGCGGGTTCGGTCTCGTCGGTCGGAGGGAGTTCCGGAAAGGGGGGGAGAGCCAGCGGGTCGGGAAGGCGGAGGGAATCCGTCGCAACCGATAAGTCTGTTACATCCTCCGAAAAAGAAAGACGGGTGAGAGAGATAGAGGCTAGACACCGTTTCAATGTAGTGGTAGAGGCGAATAGAGAACTAGGTAGACGGCTAGAGGAGGGGAGAGTGATGCTAGAGAGGGAAACGGTGTCGATTAAAGAGTTGAGGGAGAGGGGCGAAAGGGCCGCGAGGAACCTTAGGGAGTGTGAGGAGATAGAGTTGAGGGAAGAGAGGGAACGCGAGAGAGAACGCGAGGCAGAACGCGAGAAACGCGAAGCAGAACGCGAGAAACGCGAGGCGGAACGCGAGAGAGAACGCGAGGAACGCGAGGCGAGAGAGAGAAGGGAACGAAGGGAACGCGAGGAGAAACGCGAGGCGGAACGCGAGAAACGAGAGGCGAGAGAGGAAAGTGAACGCGAGAAACGTGAGGCGAGAGAGGAAAGTGAACGCAAAGAGCGTAAGGCGAGAAGAAGAGAGGGGATTAGGAGAGAGCTGGAATTGATCGAGCAGGAAAAACGAGAGTCAAAGGAGAAAGTAACAAGAGTGGAGAGTGGCCAAATAGAGTTAGAGAAACAGCGAGACAAATTCGTAGAGTATACGGCTGTACACGCGCGCGAGGTGGAACGGGCGCGGGCAGGAGTGTCTGAGAGAGGGGCAGGCTCGAACATTTCAGAGGAGCCGGGGGCCGTGGATACGTTTATTAATACTCCACTGACAGGGACCACACTACGGACACGAAACTGGTGTGATCGTACGAGCGGGGGGGGTAATAACACTAATACAGTAGATAACGCTAATATTAATAATACTGTATTGGACGACTCTAACCAAATTTTTATTGCAGGAAATACGTTACCTAATAGTAATAATATTATTTTAAATCAGAACGATTCTAATATTGACGTACAGAGTAATTCTAGTGATGTAGTTATACAGAATAGTCCAAATAATTTAAGTAATAATCCGAATTCGATTTCACAAAATGATCCAAATAATTTAAATAATAACCCGAATTCGATTTTACAAAATAATCCGAATACTGTTATAACGCAACATATTGTTTCTAGCTTTGGTGCGCAGGATAATCACAGTGGTATTATTAATGTAGACGTGTCCAACGCACATAGCCCGGCGGGTGAGGGCCTGGTAGGCCACGTAGTAAGTAGGCCGGAGACGGCGGGGTTGAGTCAACCCGGGGCGAGCCTGGTAGGCCACGCAGTGGGTAGACCGGAGACGGCGGGGTTGAGCCAACCCGAGGTGGGCCTGGTAGGCCACGTAGTCAGTAGGGCGGAAGTAGCGGGGTTGGGCCAACCCGAGGTAGGCCTGGTAGGCCAGGTAGTAGTGGAGAGAGGGGCGGGGGTAAGCGGACCCAGCCCCAATGTAAATGTTGTGTCGACGGGAGAAAAGTGTAGAGACGAGGTAGGAAATAGTGAAGTTAGATGTGGCGAGTGGGGGGGGGCTCCGAGCGCCCCACCACGTGAGATTAGCGGCGAGAAGGGGGGGGCGGAGAGCGCCCCACAAGAAGGGTACAGGAGTGTAGTAAGAGGTACCGAAGTTAGAAGTGGCGGGTGGGGGGGGGCTACGAGCACCCCACCGCGAGAAGTTAGTGACGAGAGGGGGGGGGCAGAGAGTGTCCCACAGGCGTCGGCGGATAATGCGCGGGCCGAAGTAGGTAAACCGCAACACACGGCGACGGAAAGTAATAGGGGGACCGCGAGTGTCCCCAGCGGCGGGCGATCGAGCAGAGAGATGCAGGTTGACGCCGCGAGAGGGCGGACGGAGTGTCAAGCCCGATCAGAAGAGAGAAGAAGAACAGTGGAGTTTAACCGGGAGGTCAACGAGAGATCTCACGAGCGGGAATACTGCACTGAGGGAAGAAGAGGAGAAGATGATAGGAGAAGCATCGCCGCGAACGATAGAAGAGTGAGGACGGATAGTGAGCCGTCGGTGATTGAGATGGAAGAAGAGAGTCGGTGGGGTCGAACTACGGGAGATTGCCGTCGTCCCGGAGAGACGCGACCCGACGAGGCGCACTACGCGCCGAGAGAGAGGTACGTGACGTACCGACGCGAAGAAGAGAGCAGCAGAGGGGGTCGAAGGGAAACTTTCCGTCGGGATGTACCTACCGATCGAGAATACGGTAGCCGCGGGGAGGACTATTCGAGAAGAATAAACTTCGATCCCGAGCACATACAGACTGTAGGACATACTGTAGGCCTTACTGCACATACCGTAGGCCATGCTGACAGGAGCACCGTAGGCGATAGGATAGCGCGGACAACGGGATTAGACCCGGAAGTCGCGGAATACATTCCGGTAGGTAGGCCAGAAGCTGATAGGCCTATACCGGTACCAGTGCAGCAGTATGACTACAGCACCAAAGGTTATAACATATACCCAGGGGAGGGGGGAATTATTGCGGATAAATGCATGGGCCCCAATATATTAACATCAACCCCAGTACCAAACATATTGGTGGGGGGGGGACAGGGTGACATTCCCCCATCGCAATATCAACAATATACCCCGATAGAAGCGAGAACGAATCCCTTGGACGAAAACAAATCGTGTGACACAGAAATATGGAGGGGGCCGCTACCCCCAATGATATACCCAAGTCAGAGGAGAGCAGAGAATAGAACGGGTGGACCGCACCAAGCAAGGGAAACCATGCAACATCCATCGAAC
>JAUCBJ010002798.1:0-48134 GCA_032718475.1 Nemertoderma westbladi | reverse complement strand
ACCTAATTGGTTCGGACCACAGAATAATTGTGACTGCAGAGATCAGACTCAGTTTGAGAGCCAGCAAACCCAGGACAAGCAAGCAAATCAACTATGACTGGGAGAAACTCAGAACTGACAATGCTGTAAAGGATGCTTATACAGTAGAAGTTCAAAACCGCTTTGAAGCACTTCAGTCAATGGATGAAGACCAATCCACCGATTCAATATACCAGAATATAATAACAGCCCACAAGGAATCAGCTAAGAGGCATATCCCCCAGAAACCTAAACGAAAACAGTATGTGCCATGGCAAAACTCTGAGGTTACTTGTAAGAGAGAAGATCTTAAGATAGCCTACAAAGTTAAAACCGAACAACCAACAACCGAAAACATTAACAAGGTTGAGAAAGCTAAGGACGATCTTAAATTGGCCTACAACATCAGCCAGGAAAAGTACATACAGGATAAAACTGAAGCAATTACAACTGCTCACATACAGCAACAATCAAGACTTACCTGGCAAACTGTAAATGAGGTATCTGGTCGGAAAAGTTGTGCAAAGGGGCGCCTCAAAGCCGATAGTCCTGAAGAACGTGTTGGGAAGTGGAAAAATCACTTCAGCAACTTGCTTGGGCAGCCACCAAACATCGAGGTCAGCCCTACAAGGAAAATATATGACAAGACACTACCTATAGAAACAGGGGACTTCACACCTGCCGAACTCCAAAGAAGCATTAAAAGCATGTCCAATAATAAAGCGAGTGGATTAGATGAAATCCCAGCGGAGGTATGGAAAACCGGAGTGCTAAATAGACCATTATTGAATGTTTGCAACCGGATGTTAAAAGGGGAAAAGCCACCACCAATTTGGACTAAAGGTCAACTAAAGCCTCTCCCCAAGAAAGGAGACCTCGGCATACCAACAAACTATCGTGGGATCTGTCTGCTTGTGGTAGCTGCCAAAATATACAATAAAATGATTCTATATAGGATTAGGCCTCACATAGAGAAACTACTGCGTAAGAGCCAAAACGGATTTCGACCAAGTAGATCAACAATAGCTCAGATACTTGCACTACGGAGACTGATTGAAGGAATTAAGTCAAAGAATCTCCCCGCAGTCATGACTTTTGTGGACTTCAAGAAGGCATTCGACTCCATCCATAGAGGTAAAATGCTTGAAATCCTAAGAGCTTATGGAATACCAGAAGTAATTGTTGCTGGCATTGGATTGCTATATTGTGACACAGAAGCGCAGGTACTCTCACCAGATGGTGAAACTGAGTTTTTCTCAATCCTGGCTGGCGTACTGCAAGGTGACACATTAGCACCATTACTATTTGTAATTGTGCTGGATTACGCAATGAGGACGGCCACAAAGGGTGAAGATCTGGGATTCACACTTCAAGAACGCAGAAGTAGTAGATATCCGGCAACTACAGTCACAGACACCGACTTTGCGGATGACATCGCCCTGCTCTCTAATACGCTAGCAGATGCACAGCTTCTACTAAATAAAGTGGAGAGGGCTGCTAAGGAGGTTGGATTGCATATAAATGCTACCAAGACCGAATTCATGACCTTTAATGTTGATGGAAACTTGACAACCATTGATAATAATCAACTAAGGCAGGTCGATGACTTCCAGTACCTTGGATCATGGATAGAGAGTAGCAAAAAGGACATAGAAGTTAGGAAAGCAAAGGCTTGGGTAGCTCTATCAAAAATGGATACCATCTGGAAATCAGATCTCTCCAGGCACCTGAAGACCAAGTTCTTTCGAGCCACAGTGGAAAGTGTATTTTTATACGGGGGTGAGACCTGGACACTGACTAAATCACTTGAACAACGAATTGATGGTTGCTACACAAGACTACTAAGGGCAGCCCTAAACATCAGCTGGAGACAACACATGACAAACGCCGAGCTTTATGGTACAATACCACCTGTATCAACCACCCTCCGTGAACGCAGATTAAGATTCAGTGGGCACTGCTGGCGAAGTAAAGACGAGGTCATACCAGATCTACTTCTCTGGCAACCAACTCATGGAAAGCGTAGTCGTGGACGACCTGCCATAACATATATAGATCAACTTGAAAGGGATACTGAACTTGGGAGAAACGAAATTGCGACAACTATGGAGAATCGGGAAGCCTGGAAGGATCTCATTTCCACTGTCCGAGTTCGCTCGACCTAGTAGTAGTAAGTTATAACAATTTTAATTTAGGGAGTCCTATTGAAATTACTATTACAATGTATAATGAAAGGCCGATTATCTCCAAATATTTTTTATGAAATTGTCAACTGCAAATTTCTAAAATTTTTCAGCATTCTAAACATTTCTGAGGGTGTCTAGATAGCCACACTGCATAAAAGTATCAGACAACTTTTCGAATTTTTTTGTTAATAAAATTTAATACTATTTATAACAAACCTAACAATTTAGCATAAATTTGCAGCGCCACCTAGCGGTGAAGAATTATTTTCACAAAATTTCGCCTGATAGTTATGTTGCCCCATCTTTGATCTATCTTGTAAACAAACGTTCATGTGATTAGATTCAAAACCGTAAAAGGGTTTTAAGGGTTTTAAGCGCAACTAAGTTAACTTAAAAGTTAACTAGTATTAACTAATATTAAATAGCGAAAAATAATTTTTTTCTGACCTGTCATGTAGAATAGCATCTTAGGTACCTAAATTCCAAATTATAGACAAAACCAAACAATTTTAAATCGCTGATTGATAAATCGATGAGTTGTCCGAAATGGTGTACCCCCCCCCCCCCTAACTCAGTTTGTTGGTGGCCAAGTCTCACTGTGTTTGTCCCCCCCCCCCCCCCCCCCACCCCCCGGTCAGTCGGACGTCTTGTATGAAATCTTTAATAAATAATAGCCTATCTGTAATTATTCACTTATTATTCACAAACTAACCAGATGTTAAAGTTGATGCAACCACGGGTTTACTCAGTTCGCTCTTTCCAGTCCTCGAGAAAGCTTGCAGGGAAAAAGAATAATTGGTTGCCGATTCCAAATTATCAACCGAAAACTGAAACATTAAAAAACAATAACTAAATATTACGAGTTGCTAAAAAAGTAAAAAGTTAATATCCTTCCAACTAAACGCACGATAGGTTTTATTCGTTTGGGACACATACCATGAATTTAGTTGGGGCCATCCTTAAATTATGTGTTTAAAAAAAAAGTGACAACAAAATTGTCTCTTCAAACATGTCCAGTAGACCGTATCTAAAAACTTTCAGTTTGGTGCTCACCCAGTCAGCCACTAGCCTAGCAGTTTAGGTACGGTATGCCTGTGCTATAGCATTTACCTAGCCTTAAACTGAGCTCTTCTGCTGTATCTGGTGAATATGTAATCGACAGGAAAAAATATTCCATCGAAATATTTCAACAAATATTTCATGATTAATATACAGGGGCTAAATATTGCCAAATATACGATTTTTAACGATTTGTTGTATCACAATGGCTCAGAAAAGAAAAATCCGGCTCTGCCAAGCAAGAAAAGTTGTCGAACTATCATCATACCAAAATTCCTCCTTCGATCACCTAAAAATGGTTGTTGTATTAAGGGAGATGGTGTAAAGTTATTAATAACATACTATTGCGTTAGTCGTCACATTTAACAGCTATAATAATTTATTGATGGTATTGGCTAAAATTATATATTTATTTTCTAATTAAGGGGGGGGTACACCATTTTGGTCCAAAATATGTCGAAATTTTTTTTATGGTCTATTATAATGCACCATTGAATGGTGTTTACAAATCTGAAAACCGCTATGTAATAGCTCTTTTAGTTTTCATGTTATCTACATTTTAATTTAGGGAATCCTATTGAAATTACTATTACTATGTATAATGAAAGGTCGATTATCTCCAAATATTTTTTTCATGAAATTGTCAACTTCAAAACCCTACTACTTCTACAATTTTTGAGTAATTTGTCTGAGACTTCCTGTGGGTGTCTAGATAGCCACCCTGCATAAAAGTATCAGACAACTTTTCGAAATTTTTTGTTAATAAAATTTAATACTATTTATAAAAAACCTAAAAATTTGCATAAATTTGCAGCGCCACCTAGCGGTGCAGAATTATTTTAACAAAATTTCGCCTGATAGTTATGTTGCCCCATCTTTGATCTATCATATAAAAAAACTTTCATGTGATTAGGTTCAAAACTATAAAAGCCTTAGGGTTTAAAGCGCAACCAAGTTTTTTTTGTTGTTAACTAGTATTAACTAATATTAAATAGCGAAAAAAAAAAATTTTCTGACCTGTCATGTAGAATAGCATCTTAGGCATCTATATGCCAAATTTTAGCCAAAACCAAACAATTTTGAAACGCTGAGAGTGATAAATCGAAGAGTTGTCCGAAAATGGTGTACCTCCCCCTTAATTAAGAGAAACAGTAATCGAATTTATTTTGGTTACCGTAGTTTGTAAGGTTTCATTCAATTAATCTCTAATTAACGGCGTCAAAACCCTAAGTCATAATAAACTGGTTAAGCTATTTGAATAGCACAAATAATCACAATTTTAATAAACATAAATTGCTTAGATTATGACTTAGACTTAGAGATAAGTCGTATGAGAATACAGTCTACAGCCGAGACTCCGCATTTAATGTGAACAAAAACATTTTGTCTCTAAATACATTACATACATATTATCATTTGTCACTAATAAATCATCACCATAGTTACCCAGAACAACAAAATAAATTAACAGTTTTCACCAACAGTACAACTCTTTTAAGGGCTTTGAGGGTCATCTGTATTATTGTTGAGTCATTCTCTGAGATAACGTAATTCTAGATTCGAACAACGCACATCAGAGATAGATAAAGGTTAAATACTATTAAGAGGCTACCCCCTTATCCCAAATAAGGTAGCAAAGATCTTTAGTTTAGAGAAAAAAATTCAGACAAAATAACAGACTCGCCAATTGTTGTTTATTTTAGAGTTTTTCTCGAGACCACACTTTTGGTGGGTGTTTCTCTGTCTAGCTATGGTCACCGAGTGATAGATTAATGACTTAGTAAACTTTATAGATAGGACTTAGTTTAATCTCAGAAATATAATACTAATGATAAATTATTAATAATGTAATTATAATTTATTATTTAATAATTAATAACTTAAATAACAATAAATATTAAACATGAAGAGATATAACAGAGACTTAATGCACAAAACCGATAGAGACAGAGTAAAGTAAAAGAATCCAAAGTGAAATAAAGTAATCCATTTATAGCCCCACTAATTATTATTCAGTGAAGTAAAGTATAATTTAGGGTATATATAACGCATATCAAAACTCTATAAAATAAATTTAATTTGATTATTAATTAGGTTTATTGACCGAGTAAAATATTAAATTTAAATAACAATCAATTTTTAAATAATAAATAAAGAACAAATTTCATGACTATATTATATTTCCTTAACATTATCACTATAGAATGGCGGTTGCGCTAATTTAATGGATACTTTTTTTCCCTCGATGCATCCTCAGCGCTAATTTAATGGATACTTTTTTTCCCTCGATGCGTCCTCAGCGCTAATTTAATGGATACTTTTTTTTCCCTCGATGCATCCTCAGCGCTAATTTAATGGATACTTTTTTTCCCTCGATGCGTCCTCAGCGCTAATTTAATGGATACTTTTTTTTCCCTCGATGCGTCCTCAGCGCTAATTTAATGGATACTTTTTTTCCCTCGATGCGTCCTCAGCGCTAATTTAATGGATACTTTTTTTTCCCTCGATGCGTCCTCAGCGCTAACTTAATGGATACTTTTTTTCCCTCGATGCGTCCTCAGCGCTAATTTAATGGATACTTTTTTTCCCTCGATGCGTCCTCAGCACTAATTTAATGGATACTTTTTTTCCCTCGATGCGTCCTCAGCGCTAATTTAATGGATACTTTTTTTCCCTCGATGCGTCCTCAGCGCTAATTAATGGATACTTTTTTTCCCTCGATGCGTCCTCAGCGCTAATTTAATGGATACTTTTTTCCCTCGATGCGTCCTCAGCGCTAATTTAATGGATACTTTTTTTTTCCCTCGATGCGTCCTCAGCGCTAATTTAATGGATACTTTTTTTCCCTCGATGCGTCCTCAGCGCTAATTAATGGATACTTTTTTTCCCTCGATGCGTCCTCAGCGCTAATTTAATGGATACTTTTTTCCCTCGATGCGTCCTCAGCGCTAATTTAATGGATACTTTTTTTTTCCCTCGATGCGTCCTCAGCGCTAATTTAATGGATACTTTTTTTCCCTCGATGCGTCCTCAGCGCTAACTTAATGGATACTTTTTTTCCCTCGATGCGTCCTCAGCGCTAATTTAATGGATACTTTTTTTCCCTCGATGCGTCCTCAGCGCTAATTTAATGGATACTTTTTTTCCCTCGATGCGTCCTCAGCGCTAATTTAATGGATACTTTTTTTCCCTCGATGCATCCTCAGCGCTAATTTAATGGATACTTTTTTTCCCTTGATGCGTCCTCAGCGCTAATTTAATGGATACTTTTTTTCCCTCGATGCGTCCTCAGCGCTAATTAATGGATACTTTTTTTCCCTCGATGCGTCCTCAGCGCTAATTTAATGGATACTTTTTTTTCCCTCGATGCGTCCTCAGCGCTAATTTAATGGATACTTTTTTTCCCTCGATGCGTCCTCAGCGCTAATTAATGGATACTTTTTTTCCCTCGATGCGTCCTCAGCGCTAATTTAATGGATACTTTTTTCCCTCGATGCGTCCTCAGCGCTAATTTAATGGATACTTTTTTCCCTCAATGCATCCTCAGCGCTAACTTAATGGATACTTTTTTTCCCTCGATGCGTCCTCAGCGCTAATTTAATGGATACTTTTTTTCCCTCGATGCGTCCCCAGCGCTAATTTAATGGATACTTTTTTTCCCTCGATGCGTCCTCAGCGCTAATTTAATGGATACTTTTTTTCCCTCGATGCGTCCTCAGCGCTAATTTAATGGATACTTTTTTTCCCTCGATGCGTCCTCAGCGCTAATTTAATGGATACTTTTTTCCCTCGATGCGTCCTCAGCGCTAACTTAATGGATACTTTTTTTCCCTCGATGCGTCCTCAGCGCTAATTTAATGGATACTTTTTTTCCCTCGATGCGTCCTCAGCGCTAATTTAATGGATACTTTTTTTCCCTCGATGCTCCTCACCTACTGTATTGTATTTTATCAAAACTATAACCTTTCAATTCCCACAAAAAATAACAAGACAGTAATATTAAATATTTGTAATGCAGTGAGTTTTGTCAATGAAATAAGTTGCCACATCCACTCAGAGTTGAGTCTTACACTTATTAATTAATAGCACATCAAAGGAATTACCGTCATCAGATATCTAAAAATAATAAATGAAGTTATTGACTAGCTAGAATGAGTTTCAATAAGGTTGTGGCATGCACCAATACGGTAGAACAATTTACAGATGAGAGTCCGCAACTCGGCTTTATTATCCAGGGAGATTAGTTCGCAGAGGTCTGCGTAGTAGAACTCGATGTGCGTTCGGAATCTCTGGGAGTCGAGGTAGAGAACTCGAGACAGCAGGAGTAGAATGAGGGAGGTCCACGCGTCGCGATGTCCTTCCGAGAGCATGGACGCGTAGTAGCCGATGGCCTCGCGACACAAACCCAAGAGTTGCTGCTCTACTAGCGGCCAATCGGGTTCCCGCAGCGGGTCCTGCGAGACACGGAAGAGAATCCGCACGGCGCAGGCCAACGACTGCGTCTCCTGTTTCATCAGATGGGGTTTCGACTTCCCTTTGAATCCCGCCTTCCACAACGCAGTCCGCTGTTCGTTATTAGCGTTGAAACTCTTCGCGAAACTATGACTCTCAACGAGACACTGCGTTAATAAAAGTAACTGCTCGGTAGACATGTAGTTGTACATCCCTTCGTCTTTAAGGTCCTCCGATATAGACCGTTGTCTTAGCAACGCATCTACAAGAATTTCTTGGTCGTCTTTCTTAGAAGCCGAAGGGAAGAATACGATGTTATCGATAGTCTGAATGAGTTCTAACTGGACGACGCATTTAATTAGAAGCGACGTGAACAGCTGAACGCTGGGTCGGTTTATATTAGGCGACGACGGGGGTTGGCTGGACTCCTCCTCCCGGGCGGGCGGCGACCTCGGAGGAGTCCCCGGGGGGCTGTCTGTGCGACCACCCCCCGCCGTCGCCGTCCAGCTCAGCAGACCGTGCGGAGTGGACGAACGGAAGACCCCGACCACCGAGTTGCAGACCAACGTCCAATCCGACTCGGAGAACTTGGGCCCGGAAGTCACGACGAGGTTCTCGAGACAGTTCGTCGCGGATCGCGCCAGCTGCTCGTTGTCCAAACCCGCGCATGCGCATATCTGTTCCATTAAGTCGATCAGCATTAAACCGTTTAGTTGCGCGAAATATTGATTGAACACATCGACTATGGCGTATAGAGCGTGATTACAGGTAGTCGTCATCCACTCACCCCGAGCCGGTTCAACTATACTAGTCGTCGCTTTCAGATTATCAAAAATTCTAAAAACCACGCGGAATAGGTCGACCCACCAGGAGGGCCGGAACATGTGCCCGTACGACTTGATAATCTCGAATAGCACAGTGAGCGCGCGCGTTCGCACATCGAGTTTACAGCGGTTGATGATGCAACTCAACTCGAACAGCACGGGGAACCAGCCCCGGACCCAGGCGCGGTCCTCCTCCGCGATATGGAACTCGTCCATCGCGTGCTCCGAGAAGGCCTGCGGACGCTCGCTCACGTACCGCGCGCAGTGCCGGATCAGCCGGATCGCCTCCATGCTCGTGTCCGGGAACTGGGAGTTACACGCGAACTCGCTGAGACACTTAACCGCGTCCTGGAACGAGTCGATGGACGCGTTAAAGTTCCGCTCGTAAACGGTGGTCACGATTTTTCCCGCGGTTTGGAAGGCCATCTCCACAACGTTCTCCTCGTGGTCGCTGGCCGCCATGTGGAACACGCTGAAGATGTTCTTCCACCCGGATTTGATGTTGTGGGACTGGGAGTTGACCATCTGCGCGACGCAGCGGACTACCATATCCCGGATCACGATGTTGCGGTTCTTACTCATGATGACCTCGAAAGGCCGAAGGAAATCCTTCTGGAATCGGAAGTTGGGCAGTTCGCCCTTCTCGAGAAACTTCATACTGAAAGTTAATAATAAATTTTAAGTTATATAAATTACATCGTTAATAAATACATTTTTAATACTTTATTTCGAAAATATAAAACAATTAGTCTTTGTCTGTAACACATTGGGGTTTTAGTTAGTAGAAAGTTTTAGTTTGGTGGTCAAATAAATTTATCAATGAGTTTATAGACTAACCTGAGTTGTCTGAGGGAATCGATAGCGAATACGGCGACGTCCTCGTTGGGGATACAGCCAACTCGGTTAAAGTGCTCCCCGAGGACGGCCCAGATCCGACTCCATTGCAACCGGATCCGGCCCATGTTGTAGTAGGAGATCTCGACGATCTTCTGCAGGGAGAACATCCGGGGATGTACCGGGTTCTGTAACTCCTCCATCGAGACGAAGGTCAGCGCCTTGACGAAGTCGACGATGGCGTCACCATCGAGATGGGTGGACCCCGTGAAGACGCGATCCACGGCGACCACGATCGACTGGGAACTCGTCTCTCCCATCGACTCCTGAATCATATTGATCCGTTTTGGATCCATAAAGAGCCGGTCGTCGGCCCCCGTGCCCAGCAGGTCGTTCCATTGATCCACGGAGGGGGTGACCCCGCCGCTAGAGGCGCTACGCGTGTTGAACAGATACCGCGCCTTGACGCCGGTCCCAATCATCTGCGCGAGTTCCAACTGGGAGGTGCACTTCAATATCTCGTGCCACGCGGCTCCTAAGTAGTTCCCGTCGGTATGCGCCACGGTTATTAGAGTTTTTATTGTGTCTATATTTTTTGATTTCATTTCGGTTATCCCGCTGGTCGCGGTTAACAACGTAAAACGCGCCATCGCCTGGATAAAAGCGTCGCGTTCTAACTCCATGCGGAATATACAAGCGATTCGAACCGCAGAGCGGATTCCCTCGAGACACAACGAGGCGATGTCGGCGTCGTCGCAGTCCTGTAGCCCCACGCTGAAGGCGGCGAGAAACGGAGTCCACACGAGTTTGAACATCGGACGAGCGTGTTCCACGTGCGTGCCGGTGGTGAACTCAACGTTCACTACATGCGACGCGGCTTCCATCAACGCCTTGGCGGTGGAGGCCAGCATCTCGGACTCGACGTTAAACAACAACTTCTTCCGTTTCTCGCTCCAGAGAGCCCCGTCCCTCGGTTGCTTGTACTTGCCGCCGAGGTGCGACGACAACCGCATCTTTATCTCGCTCCCGGCTATCTCATCGTATATCGCGCTCAGGTACTCCTCCGGGAGATCCTTGGAGTCGTTAATCCCGCGATTCATCCTGATGTACTGCTCTTTGGTCATCTTGTAGCGGACGTTGGCGCTGTGCAGGTCGGTGGTGAGCATGATGATGGAGTAGGAGAGGACATAGGCGGTGTCAGCGGAGGCGAAGAGCCCGAGATTAGGGTTGGTCTCGCAGTACCGGCCCGCAAACTTCTCCATAAATCTATCGATTTTCTGGGCCTCCCCAGGCAGTCGGAATCCGTCCAGGAATTTACGCAGCGCCGACACGATATCGATGGCTCCGAAGTCCATCTGATCGATGTATGCGTACATGACTTCCTTGTTGTAGGGCTCGTTGTCGCCCATAAAGTCGCCGACAATAGCCTTGTCGAGTTTGTCAGTGGCGCAATGGAAGAAATCAGCGACATCCTCAGGGCTAGAACCGACTATTCCTTGTTCCTAAAAGTACACAGATAGTAAGTAGTCATAGGTAGACGTAATGGTCGGGTCGGGACTAGAACCTATAGATACTGATAATAGGTAAAAAGAATGGACAACCTGTCCTGTATCTATTGGAAACTCACCTGTATCTATTGGATACTCACCTCTTTCCATTGAACACTAACCTGTATATAATGGACACTCATCCTTAGATAATGGACACTCACCTGTAGATACTGGACACTCACATTTAGATATTGGACATTTAGATAATGGAAACTCACCTGTAGATACTGGACTATGCTGAACATAAATGAGCGAGAGACTGAATCAAAGACTTTGAAGAAGTCAATAAAGATAACAGCCAGTTGCCTGTCTTTATTTATTGATAACTCTTCAATTATCCTTCTAAGTGCCAGAATAGACTTCATGGTCCAACGACCTTTACGGAACCCATTTTGGTTCCCTCGTAACAGTCTCTCAACAGGATCCCAGGTGCGCCTACTCTACTGGCACGATTGGTCTTCATACTCCTAGCTGCAGTCTTGGTTCCAGCAAAGGAGATGTCACCAATGGGGATATCTGTGAGCACAGACTCAGATACATGATGTATCTCAAAGTTATCAGGCAACAAACTGTCATTGTTTAGAAGCTTCTCAAAGTGGCCCTTCCAACCTTTGAGGCGTTCAGCCGGAGATTCAGCCTTAACCTTGGTGATTGGTTAGCTTTTCTCCCAATGAGCAGGTTTATTGATTGCCATGCTTGGACTGATTGCCTACTATCATCAGCATTGTTAATGGCATTAACCTGCTTATTGATAAGCTTCTTCAGGTTATCAGAGTAGGCCTACTGCCTGTTTCGGGACCAAGATGCAGCCTTAACTGCATTCTTGGCCGCTGTTGTAGTCTGTTTGAGTCGGGACTCTTTCTTTCTGCGCCTTATAGAGGTCATTTCGGTACTTCTGAATTTTGTTGTCAGTCCAGGGGGCCCTTTTCCTGTTTCGAGGGTATACAGGAACTGTTTCTGCAGCTGCTAACTTAACTGCTTCTGTGAAGGCAGTATAGCCCTCACAGTGATCTGCCGCCTCAGAGGCAAGAACCTCATGCCTGTTGGTCAGCTGTAGTGTGAAGCCGGATCTCACACTTGGCTATTGCAACAGAGAGGACCAGTCATGCCGCGGCAAGGCAGCTTACCTTGGCCACAATAAGGCGGTGATGATTGGAGAAGGGTCGAAGTGTAGATACCGGACACTCACCTGTAGATACCGGACACTCTCCTGTAGATACCGGACACTCATCTGTAGACACCGGACACTCATCTGTAGATGACGGACACTCATCTGTAGATGACGGACACTCACCTGTAGATACCGGACACTCATCTGTAGATACCGGACACTCATCTGTAGATGACGGACACTCACCTGTAGATACCGGACACTCACCTGTAGATACCGGACACTCACCTGTAGATACCGGAGACTCACCTGTAGATACCGGACACTCACCTGTAGATACCGGACACTCACCTGTAGATACCGGACACTCACCTGTAGATACCGGACACTCACCTGTAGATACCGGACACTCACCTGTAGATACCGGACACTCACCTGTAGATACCGGACACTCACCTGTAGATACCAGACACTCACCTGTAGATACCGGACACACACCTGTAGATACCAGACCCTCACCTGTAGATACCGGGCACTCACCTGTAGATACCGGACACTCACCTGTAGATACCGGACACTCACCTGTAGATACCGGACACTCACCCAGTCACCTATAGATACCGGACACTCACCTGTAGATACCGGGCACTCACCTGTAGATACCGGACACTCACCTGTAGATACCGGACACTCACCTGTAGATACCGGACACTCATCTGTAGATACCGGACACTCATCTGTAGATACCGGACACTCACCCAGTCACCTGTAGATACCGGACACTCACCTGTAGATACCGGGCACTCACCTGTAGATACCGGACACTAACCTGTAGATACCGGACACTCACCCAGTCACCTGTAGATACCGGGCACTCACCTGTAGATACCGGACACTCACCTGTAGATACCGGACACTCACCTGTAGATACCTGACACTCTCCTGTAGATACCGGGCACTCACCTGTAGATACCGGACACTCACCTGTAGATACCGGACACTCACCTGTAGATACCGGACACTCACCCAGTCACCTGTAGATACCGGACACGGACACTCACCTGTAGATACCGGACACTCACCTGTAGATACCGGACACTCAACTGTAGATGACGGACACTCACCTGTAGATACCGGACACTCACCTGTAGATACCGGACACTCACCTGTAGATACCGGAGACTCACCTGTAGATACCGGACACTCATCTGTAGATACCGGACACTCATCTGTAGATGACGGACACTCACCTGTAGATACCGGACACTCACCTGTAGATACCGGACACTCACCTGTAGATACCGGAGACTCACCTGTAGATACCGGACACTCACCTGTAGATACCGGACACTCACCTGTAGATACCGGACACTCACCTGTAGATACCGGACACTCACCTGTAGATACCGGACACTCACCTGTAGATACCGGACACTCACCTGTAGATACCGGACACTCACCTGTAGATACCAGACACTCACCTGTAGATACCGGACACACACCTGTAGATACCAGACCCTCACCTGTAGATACCGGGCACTCACCTGTAGATACCGGACACTCACCTGTAGATACCGGACACTCACCTGTAGATACCGGACACTCACCCAGTCACCTATAGATACCGGACACTCACCTGTAGATACCGGGCACTCACCTGTAGATACCGGACACTCACCTGTAGATACCGGACACTCACCTGTAGATACCGGACACTCATCTGTAGATACCGGACACTCATCTGTAGATACCGGACACTCACCCAGTCACCTGTAGATACCGGACACTCACCTGTAGATACCGGGCACTCACCTGTAGATACCGGACACTAACCTGTAGATACCGGACACTCACCCAGTCACCTGTAGATACCGGGCACTCACCTGTAGATACCGGACACTCACCTGTAGATACCGGACACTCACCTGTAGATACCTGACACTCTCCTGTAGATACCGGGCACTCACCTGTAGATACCGGACACTCACCTGTAGATACCGGACACTCACCTGTAGATACCGGACACTCACCCAGTCACCTGTAGATACCGGACACGGACACTCACCTGTAGATACCGGACTCTCACCTGTAGATACCGGACACTCAACTGTAGATACCGGACACTCACCTGTAGATACCGGAGACTCACCCAGTCACCTGTAGATACCGAGCACTCACATGTAGATACCGGACACTCACCTGTAGATACCGGACACTCACCTGTAGATACCTGACACTCTCCTGTAGATACCGGACACTCACCTGTAGATACCTGACACTCACCTGTAGATACCTGACACTCACCTGTAGATACCGGACACTCACTTGTAGATACCGGACACTCACCTGTAGATACCTGACACTCTCCTGTAGATACCGGACACTCACCTGTAGATACCTGACACTCACCTGTAGATACCTGACACTCACCTGTAGATACCGGACACTCACCTGTAGATACCGGACACTCACCTGTAGATACTGTATTCCCCGTCTCGGCTTCTTATTGAATATATCGATTCCGTGTTCCAACAACTCCTTCTGCTGTTTAATAACCTCGAACTTCTCCGAGGTATCGACTCCGGCGCTGTTAACCGAACTGGTAGAGCCGCCGTAACTGGAACTGGTGCCTCCCCCGACCGAGAGCGAGCGACTGTCGGCGTCGTCCCGCGGGGGGGCGTGACTCCCACACGGCGTGGACTCAGCCCCTAACGTCGTCTGTATCGCGGGCCGCACGTATAACTCCTTGGACCAGTCCACCATACACCGGAGGATCAGCACCAAACACTCGAGGCCCTTCAACCTCATCGTCTTACCGCCCTCCCCGGGGAGGGACTCCTGTCTGCCCTGGGCGATCTTGGAGAGGTCGTTAACGAGGCGTTCGAACACGTTACTCGAGGCCATGTTGCAGTCGTAGTTGAGGTAGATATCAACGACTAACTGGGCGTCCGCGCAGATCTTAGTGAGGGCGGTAACGAGGCAGAGTTTGTGGCTGAACGAACTGGTGGGAGTTTCTAGGATATTGAGGAAGATGTCCTTGAGGAAGACCTCGATCTGCATCTTCAGATGGGATTTGAAGGAGGTGAAGAGACCGAGGAAGATAGCGAGAGAGAGTTGGAAGACCTCGGGGACGGAAGAGACGGCGTTGCGGCTGAGGGCCACGCAGAGGTACTGCTTGATAGCGGAGACGAACATATCGTGGGAGCGGAATACGGGCCCGCCGTTATTGAGTACGTCGAGGAGGAGTTGGAGGCTGAGGACCTTGGAGCGGACCTCGTGGGAGCGGGGGTCTGGGGGCGGGCTAGTGGGCAGTGACTTCATCGAGAGTTTGCAGAGAGAGCGGAAGACGAGGAAGGCGTCCTTCTGGGAGACGTTGACGAGGAGAGGGGTGAGGAGGAGTAGGGAGGAGTCGATCGGTTCCGGGACCCCAGGGAGGCCGGAGGGGGCAACTCCATTGGGATCGGAGGGGGAACCTCCAGGGGGCACCGAGGGGGAATCTCCAGGGATTTCCACTTCTTTAGGAAGTTCTCCTTCAGTAACCGCGCGATCTAGTAATTCTTCGACAACGTAATTAACTACAGTATCAACCGTATCGGCGTCCTCTTCGACTTGAGTTACAACGACTGCGGGTTTAGCTTCTTCGTGCTGCTCCATCCGCAGGAATATAACGTTGAGCATCTGGGTTAGAGTCGCTTTGGCGGTGGTTTGGTTGACTGGGTTGCGGGATGCGAGGTATATATTGTAGCAGGTTCGTACGGACAGCAGTAGAGCTCCTTCGTGTACCTCGCATCCGGTGTTCGATGTGACGGCAGTGAGGAGAGCCTTGATGATTTGGAGTTGGACAGCGTCGTCGGTGGACTCCCCGACGAAACAGCTGCAAATAACGTCGACGATGCGATCGATGAGTCGCCTCTCCGGGTTGCGGGGATCCGACGCGCTGCCGACTAGATGTCCGTACGCGATTAGTTTCTGGAGGCAGTCCAAGGCGGTTGTTACGATCCGCGGCGATTTACTTTGGCAGCTCAGCTCGAACGGAAGGAAATACTGGTCGGCCTCGATGATATTGGCGTGGCTGGAAGGCAGCGGGAGGGTTGATTGGTTGTCGGATTCCTGGTTCTTGGAGGTGGACTGTTTGAGTTCCTCGCCGAGCCGGAGTAACGCTTCCTCACACGCCTTCCGCAGCTGGCTGTTGTGCGGTTTGCGTGTTTCCTTATCCAGCATTATCTTTTCTAAAGCCTTACTGAGAAACATCTTCTGTGTTAGTTGATTCTCTAGACTCATTTCATATAAAAACAGCAGTGACAGTAGTTATTGTAGGGGTATACGGGTATATTATAGATATTATTAGGGGCCTACTGTATTTATCATTCGTTTGCTAATTATTAATTATGGTAGGACTAATAACAAATCATATAGGCCTATCAGATCTCAGATCAGCCTATTCTGCTATTGCAGTATTGGCTGTATGCACAGATGCATGTCTGCAGTCTGGGTCTGGGTTAACTGACTGTATGAACTGCAATCAGCACAACAAACTCAGCGTTTTTTGTTACCGGAAGGCCAGACTGGAATCTATACACTTTGCGCTGGATTAATCTGGCGCACTTTGCAATAAAAGCGCGCCAATGTGGTGCGTGGCGCGCTCGAAAATCGTAAAGCGCGCCGACTTTGGCGCGTGGCGCGCTCGAAAATCGTAAAGCGCGCCGGCTTTGGCGCGTGGCGCTCCCAAAAATACAAACCGGTGCCGACCGTGAGTTTACAGGTTTAACAATTAGGCTATGGAAGTGCCTTAAAAATTGCATTAGTTAGCTGTTTAAAAATTTCGGCTCGCTTCGCTCGCCTTTCTTTTTCTGTTGTATGGTTCAGTGGTTATGGTTAGGCAACTGTTGTATAGGGCAGCAGGGACTGGTACAGGTACAGCAGTACTGACTGACTGACACTGGGTTACACTCCCTCAAAATTGAATTTGCATTGGCGTGGCGCTCTTCAAAATTGTTTCAATGTGTGGCGCGCTTAAAAATTTAGTTGGCGCGGGGTTTCTTCGAAATTGCATCGGCGTGATTAAAAATTTAGTTGGCGCAGGGTTTTTCTTCGAAATGGCATCGGTGCGCGGCGCGCATAAAAATTGGTCGGCGCGCTATCCGGTGCACTTTTTGGATGGATTCCATACAGGCCGGAAGGCCTACGGTAGGCCTACCGTAGTGAAATTTATAAATAAAAATCACTGAACTAAATTTTCGTAATTTTAGGATTAAAGTGTTTGGGGGCCTGGTTGCCGGTAGGCAGGTAGGCTAATAGGCCTACCAGTAATACTGTCTGACTGTAGGCCTAAAAAGTTGTAATTTGGAAGGTCTGATCCTGGTGGTGGATGGCTGGATGGTTACAGGGTTACTGGGTTAGGCCTACTCAAAGGTAAAGTAAAGAACTGTAATTGTTGGATATTGGCTGATTGGGAAAAATGATACACCAGAGCACAGAGCCCGGCCCTCTCTCCACTCTCGGCATCTCTCTTGGCTCTGTTACCGATGATGGATGACAGGATGAGGTAATAAAGGCGTTACTCCGCCACACTAACTCTGTCAGTCTGTACCTTCCAAGTTCCAAGGGTTTATACGGTAGGCCTATCACAGTATCAGATCAGTACATAGGCCTATGCCATCATCCCTGATTGGTTGCTGTGATTGATCTGTTTCTACCAACTGACCAACCGAACCCCCGGTGCGACCTACTGTACAGCTGTAGGACCTACCGCATACCAGCATACTGCATACCGCTGTACCGCCTATACCGGTACCGGTACTATACTTGGTGGCTATAGCTGTATAGGCCTAGGCAGATATCAGGATAGGCTGTAGGCTAAACAGCTAAAGGACAGAAGGACAAAGGATGTGGTTGGAATTTGAATTTTTTATTAGACGTCAAATCAGCTAAAATTTACACAATTAAAATATGAACAATAACGATAACATAATAAAATAGTTAACAGATGAACAAAAGTATTTACAGTTGACATGTAAGGTTGATACCGGGCAGCCGGTATTGCATAATGCATATTGCAGTATTGCCCCTGGCTTTGGATTCCCAGCCTGTTTTGGGAGGCTTTGCCCATCAAACAAGCACTAAGGATAGCATATTAAAATATAACATATAAAGTAAGTAAAATGTAACGGCAACAAACAAATGTACAGTATGGTATTCAACATTGTCCTAGAAAATGTGTTTTATTGGAAAACAGTACAAAATAGAAAAAACATAAATAAAATAAGATAAATAAAATGTCCTTCAATATATTGGAAACACTATTAACAACATAATTATGGTAAAATTTAGGACAAACAAACATGGTGGATACGAGTTAAAAGGTGTAAATGAAACAACCAAAAATTATTGTAATTTTACTAAAATTATTGTACAGTACCGCTTTCAAATAACGTCTTATTGGATCCTATTAGGATCCAAGTCACTGATTCACTACTATAGGAGTTAGGATTTACTTGGAAATGAAAATTCGCTCAAATTCCAGACTTGGAGGCACTTAGGATTTGACTTGGATTTCATTAGGAATTTACTTGGAAATCGGCGCTAACTTTGATGTGTGGGCGGACATACTGACTGTTGGGGCTGGGTCCTCTTCATCTGTTTCCTGTCCTGTCAATCATGAAGGATAACCCATTAAACACGGCGAATACGTGGCGCATTCGGGATCCGAACATCTTCAGCACGCTAACAGCATTCGGAAATGAAACATAGTGGCGAATGCTAGAAGAATGCTGATTACCGAATGCCAGGTTTGAATGCGAGTTGAATCCGTCTGTCCGTCCCAAGCAGTTAATTTTGCAACCAATTCTTTTCACCTCTGGCCGATTCCCGGTACTCTCTCTAGCCTAGCATTGCGCATGTTACCTAGCCTGCACGTTACCCCAAGGGTGCTATTAGTATTAAACAATATGTCTACAAAACTTGTGAATTTTGGTTCCTCTTTACGACTTCAAGAAATTCGGTTTTTAATTGCTGGAGGAAATGTACAGTATATTAATAAAACAAAGGTGAAGTCATGGATCAGGGATACAATCACTAACTACTGTAATAATGGATTGGGTGAATTATTAAATTATATATTAATATGTATAACGTAGGATGGCGCTACTGCTATCCCAAGTTTTGATCGCAGTAATTAAACTGGTCCTCATTTATTTGACAAGTGTGGATGAAAGACTGAGTGGATACTATCGGGCCTACGATCAATAGATTGTAGGCCCGATGATATGGTTTCTGGTACATTGTTTTGGCTTGGACATTACATTACACCCGTTGATTATTTTGCTATTTATTAATAATAATGGTTCTTCCTTCAGTTCTTCTGTATCTATATTTACCGGATCTTGGCTTTAATACACTACCCCCCCCCCCCCCCCCCAAGTTATCAATATTTTACACTATCGAGACCAACAAGTTTCGTTTTAAATTATAGTCGGGATTTAATGAGTTATTTATTCTCATTTCTAGACCCCTGGCCCAACCAGCTCGTGGCCCACCCTGGGTGTTGAGACTAAGGTAAGGGATGTTCCTAGCGAGTATGGACAAGTTTCGTTTATTCTTGTCGATATTTAACGAGTTTCATTTTCGGCCAATCAGAGCGTCTCATTCGTAGACCACTCGCCAATTTGGGTCTGAAAATTTGCGAGTGCCCTTAAATATGTACTGTATCAATGACCAAAAATTAGAGTACTCGTTAGTCTGCTGAGTTGACTCAGTCATTCTCAACACGATTTTATTTCTACTGTGGATACCTTACAGAAAGTAACCTGGTGGTTTCTAATTAGTAAAACATACAATGCTCACCTAACAAACGAGGCATTGTAGTGTACACTCATTGGTAGTGACAGTGAATTGACAAATCCAATCCCATAAAACGCTTAACTACTGTATGGTGGGTCACCTCCTCAAAATTTTTTTATAGGCTACTTACTTACTGTATTATTGTAGGCCTACTATATTTTATTGTTTTTTATAAGGTTTTCATTGTACAACGTAGGCCTAATTATTGTCGCAATAATCGATTAAAATATTATGTAGTTTGAAACTCTACCGTTATATGGCCAAATATGAGAAAGTTATAACTCCTTGTCCAATTCAGTTGTTTGTAATACTTTTGAGCAGTCACTGCACTGCGTGTTTAGGAAGAGTTTGAACAATTTAAATTCTCCAATACGCTAATGTTTTTCACTGTTAAACTCTTCGCCCTCACTAAGTCCAGCCTAGGCCTTAAGTTTATGGTGTAGTACACTCTTCCACGAATCGGCTGAAAAGCATTAAAACTTCGAAATGGGGTAAATGAGGTTTTCACCTTTATACTCTTTGACCTCTAGCGGCAAACTGTAGAACTGTACACTGCACAGTTTCTACACCAAGATTCGGCTTGTGGTTTAAAATATACTGTGATGGCCAAGTATAATCTTGAACGGATCAAAAACAAAATAGGAAAACGTTGAAATTGCAGACATTTTCTACATACAGTACTACAGTTATTGTACACGGTAACCTCAACAATACTCAATAGGCCTATTACAAAGGGGGCTTAGATTGACAAAAAAACAAGACTATAGTTTTTATCGTTTTTTTAAACAATAGGCCAAATAATTTGGACTTAATACAGGGAAAGCATTAAACAATAATCATAAGATTTTACATATAAATTGTTGCTAAAGTACAACATGTCAATAATATATAAAAATCTATGGCAAAGTGACAATTATATGTATTCGCTAAAGCTTTCAGTGGAGTATTGCTACAAATGACTTAAATTCAATTATATATTATGACTATTGGACATACTGCAAATACCTACAGTATTACCTATACTGTATTTTGATTTAATAATCTTATATTTATGATTTAATAACAATTTAATAATTAGTATTTCATTATGTGATGGGAAATAAAAATCTTGTGGAAATCTATTTAACCGATCAATCAGTACCCTTCTAATGAGCAGGTTGCAGTTGCACGTCATTTTAACCAAAACAATAAGTGCGAGTTAATAGCACAGGTTTCCAGTACAAATTTCGACCCAACACGCTGCCTGCCCCTCTTAATTATCTGCCAACACCAACATACAGTACAGTACAAATACAAATTAAACTCACTGATTTTACTGCGTTGGAGATCTTTATAAATCGAACAGTCCCTGAGTTGGTGTTGTTAACATATAAACCGTAGTGGTTGTTGATGGCTCTGCTTGAATCTACAGACCACGTCAGTTCTATTGACCAGGGTGATTGCGGTATGGCTGACAGTTCTTCCGGGATCTTGGGATCTGGAAAATAATGACTGTACTGTAAACACAGACTGTACTGCTGTATACCGGTAGGCCTACTGCTGTACTGTAACATTGCACACTGTACTGCTCTTTACCGGTAGGCCTACTGCTGTACTGTGAAGTGAAAGACTAGTGGTACTCCACTACTCCAGGACTCTGGTTCTCATTACACAGGCTGTCAGGCCTCCCTCAGGCAGGCCTTATACTACAGTACTACTGCATAGGCCTACTGCTGTATCTGTACCTGTGTACTGTCCACTCAGTTTGTACAACTGTACAATACTGCAATACAGCAATAAGCCTAGAGCTGTAGAGCATAGAGTAATATTTAGGCCTAGTGATATTATAATAATTCAATAGTTGTACGCTCCTCTCTAACACGCGAGCATCAACAACCGGTACATAAATATGATTTTGTTAGAAATCGAAAATCGCGTAGTTCGGGAGACATTGGATGTCCGATTCGCTACGGCGGCTGGGAGTAAACCCGAACCTGTGACGGTAATTGTGGCCGACTTCGACGGCGTACAGTACCACATACACAACCCGGGGGGCGATAAAACCAAGGTGCAGGTCTCCATCGCCATGAAATTCTACAAAGAGCTGGAACAGTTCTCGGCTTTGGATCTACTGCGGGCGGAATACGGGGATCATCTCTGCGAGAAGGCTGAGAATGGATACAACGTGAGTTTAATCTACGATCTAACGAGTCTGCCTGCTGATCCTGCCGCCAGGGACTTGCTCTCGAAGAAAGCGGCCTCCTTAAAGCGAAACTGTTTTGCCACCGTGTTTATGAAGTACTTCGAATGGCAACAGAGCGGCGAGACAGAACATAAACGCGCGGTTATCCATTACCGGGACGACGAGACAATGTATGTGGAGGCCCAGCATGATAGAGTCACAGTTATATTCAGCACCGTATTCAAAGACGAAGACGACATTGTAATCGGGAAGGTGTTCATGCAAGAGTTCAAAGAAGGTCGTAAAGCCACTGGTGCCAATCCCCAGATTTTGTTCAGCCATAAGAACCCGCCGCTCGAGTTACAGAAGACACCGGGAGCTCGTTCTGGAGATAATATCGGCTACATTACCTTTGTGTTGTTTCCACGTCACTTCACTTCCGCCACGCGGGATAACACAATCAATCTGATTCACACGCTTCGTAACTACCTTCACTACCACATCAAATGCACCAAGGCCTACATCCATTCTCGGATGCGCGCCAAGACAACTGAGTTCCTAAAAGTCCTGAACCGTGCGCGGCCTGATAGCGACTCGAAGGCTCAGAAAAAAACCATAACTGGTAAAACTTTCAATAAATAGTCTGCTGCCGATTATCCAGACTCCCTAATTATTTATATAGAATATCTAATTTAATATTTTATCGATTGAAATCATATACGTAAAGAGTTAAAGTAATCAACTGTCGAATTAAGTAAATAAGAGTTTCTTTCCATCAGTGAGTTAAATATAAATCGCACTGAATAACTCTATTAGACGTGAATTCAAATTGTCGAGCTAAAAGTTTTATTATTCTCTCAGCGATTCGACTATGTTTATTATTTATTGATGGTTGTATTTTTTATCTGCAATCCATATCTATTTATATTTAATGAGGTCTATATATATTTAATCTGCAATTAAAAAAAATAAATTTCTATTTTGCAATCTTTGATTTCGACAAATCGTATAATAATTTAAACAGGTGGTGGGACTTGGTGTTGTGGTTGAGTCGGTTGCCTTGGAGAGGTCTCGATCCCAGCATGGGGCTGGGTAGTTTACGTTTCGGCTCGAATGCTTTAAAGGGTCTAACCGGGGTACCTTTAATCTTAATGGTAGATAGTTGAGTACCTGATTCATCTGGGGGGGGGGGGGGGGGGGGGGGGGCACTAGTAGCCTGCTCTTAATTCAGAAATTAGTAAAGAAAAAGTCAGGTGTTACTCGAGTGGATGCGAATTTAGCCGAGTCTTCCAGTAAATACAAGTATTCTAGTGAGTGTATTCAATGAGTTTATAACCCCCATACATCTAAAATATTTCAATGTTCTATTATATTATTATTGTTAATGTTTTTATAAAAAATATTTAAATAAAGCGGAAATTAATTGTAAAATTAACTCATATCAATAACCGTCACATTTAATAATTTTAATGTGTAAATAATGTTGAAAACTGTACCATTTAATGGGAAGTATTATTTATTAATTGTTATGTTATAATATTATGTATTAAATATCAAATTTAATTAATTTATTGGCTACTTATTGTATGAGCGATTCAGCGTATTATAGGCTGTTAATGTGATTCACCTACATATTGGGGTCAACAGGTAACAAAGCCCTTGTTATCCATGGAGGCACTAATAAAGAACAATTTAAAAATATGTTTATCTTGTGAGAGAAATACACATCAAATTAATAGCGGGTTCAAAATGACATTATACCATCACCTTAGAATATAGAGTACAGTACATAGTGCTATAGTTTAATATACCCATACCGAGAGACATATGGCACCATTATGTATAATAAAGTGGGCCCTATAGGTAAAATAATGACGCATGATATTGCCACATAATGGCGGTATTCCCTAATCATTATGGATATTATTATAGATTATTACAAGAATTATGCTACACGTTCGTGGGGCGTCGATCAGCACGCGAACTTGAGCAACTGCGAAACAAGTTCGGTTTGATCTGGAGTCAAAAGTTCGAGAGGTATTTGCCCATAACTTAAAAAAATATTGGAACTTTTTCTCTAGTATGCCCATACAAAATTTGGTTGAAAATGGTTAAAATCTTCAAAAGTTATTTACGAATGAATTTTTCATTACATACAGACGGACATGAAATTTTTCCCTATTTACTAATTATAATTCTGCGCTAAGGCTCGCCCTGACTGCGTGGCTCGCGCCAACACACTGTACTGTATACAAGTTAACACAGTACAGTACATGATAGGTTGTCTATCCACCAGGCGAGGACCTGGATAAGTAAGGGAAATAAGGCATCATCGGCAGCCTTGAATGGGTTTTCCAGGATTTGGAAGTCAGAGAATTCATCGGAAACTTAAGGTCCGATTATTTAATGCAGCAGTAGAACCATTACTCCTCTATGGGAGTCCATGCTGGGCTCTAACTGCTGAGAACACCAAATCTCTGGATGGCACATTCACAAGAATGCTACGCCGGGTTCATTGTGTCAAGCACTGTATATGTATAATGCACACATCTCCAACCACCATTGGTTCCCCCAATCTTGACGCAGTCCCATGGTGTAAATAAGCATGGTGGACAGCCTATGACTTTCGTGAGACGCCTCCTAAAGGACACTGGCCTTGAAGATGCGGATAATCCCACGAATAAAGTCATGGGGAATAGGGAGTTGTGGCGGTGCAACTTTGTTGATAAGCCGGCATAGCATTCTTAATGCACACGGCATTGGACATGCCAATTGTGGATTGGACAAAACGTTTTTGTTAACCTGGCATCGCATCTTAATGTACAGCTTCAATGCAGCAGGCCGATTATAGTATTAGTAGTAGTCTATCCACCATGACCAGTACTGATTGATAGTAAAATACCTTGATAACCTTATACAGTAAGTACTGTAGGCTTACATCAACAACTGACAGTGGTACCTGGAGACACAACGAAAGTAATACAGTACATACAGTATGTCGGATTCAATCTATAGGTCATGCGACTGTAGAACAGCTAGGTGAGCTAACAGAAGAACAAATTTAATTAATTATTGTAATTTTGCAATGAACCAATTAATATTGGCTCATTGAAATTGCTGTCCATTACCGTCTTGATGTACGTACAGTAGGCCTAATCTTCTGGTATTCTCAGATGTCCATAACTTTCAGGCCTCATAGGCCTACATACTGTACACCTGTCTTCTTCTCTTTCTAACGTCACTGTTCTGAATGCATCGATTACATTGGGGGTTTTGGACTCTGTTGCCGTTGTCTGCTCTTTCCCCTTGTAGTGTCTGCTCGCAGCGTCATATCGGCGTAGGGGTCGTTTTTATCAGCAGTGAGAGACTGAAGAATTTCTTTCATCTCACAAGTTGCGGCTGTCTGTTTATCCAGGAAGTTGGTCGACTGCGCCATGGTCCAAACCTTTTTGATTCGATTTTTTGAAATGACGTGTTTTTTATATTCCAATTCGAACGCTTCGAATTCACTTTTGGAATATGCCCTAGTTCGAAATATTTTGGATTTTTCTTCAGAAACTCCGGATTTAGTCTTTGTTTTCCAACAAAACATATTGATTAACCTCGGAATATTTTTATGTATTGGCCTAACGTTTTTACTAGTATTTTCGATACTTCCCCAAAGATCTCAAACTCATGCTGTAGGTCTACGCTACATTCAGTAAACTGTATTTAGGCCTAATGAACATTATACTTTTATGGTTGGCACAAATTAAATAATGGGATAAGGTTGAAGCAATTAATTCAAGTTCTCTGAAAATGTTTTTATTATAACTTAAATATTATAAATTATTTTATTAATAGAAAGCCGAGCCCGTGGCCTTCCGCTACGGCTTTCTAGTCGATAAACTTCTTCACCATTTCAAACATAAATTAATAATTAACGAAAAATTAATAATTAATAATTAAGTCCCATAAGTGAGCATTCTCTCAAACAAACAGTATAAAGCTGCTTTACTTGGAGGAAGGATCCAACTTGGATCCGTTCAATCCAACTTGGATCCGTTCAATCCAACTTGGATCCGTTCAATCCAACTTGGATCCGTCCAAAATCCAACTTGGATCCGTCCAACATCCAACTTGGATCCGTCCAACATCCAACTTGGATCCGTCCAACATCCAACTTGGATCCGTCCAACATCCAACTTGGATCCGTCCAACATCCAACTTGGATCCGTCCAACATCAAACTTGGATCCGTTCAATCTAACTTGGATCCGTCCAACATCCAACTTGGATCCGTCCAACATCCAACTTGGATCCGTCCAACATCCAACTTGGATCCGTTCAATCCAACTTGGATCCGTTCAATCCAACTTGGATCCGTCCAATCCAACTTGGATCCGTCCAACATCCAACTTGGATCCGTCCAACATCCAACTTGGATCCGTCCAACATCCAACTTGGATCCGTCCAACATCCAACTTGGATCCGTCCAACGTCCAACTTGGATCCGTCCAACATCCAACTTGGATCCGTCCAACATCCAACTTGGATCCGTCCAACATCCAACTTGGATCCGTCCAACATCAAACTTGGATCCGTCCAACATCCAACTTGGATCCGTCCAACATCCAACTTGGATCCGTCCAACATCCAACTTGGATCCGTCCAACATCCAACTTGGATCCGTTCAATCCAACTTGGATCCGTTCAATCCAACTTGGATCCGTCCAATCCAACTTGGATCCGTCCAACATCCAACTTGGATCCGTCCAACATCCAACTTGGATCCGTCCAACATCCAACTTGGATCCGTCCAACATCCAACTTGGATCCGTCCAACATCCAACTTGGATCCGTCCAACATCCAACTTGGATCCGTCCAACATCAAACTTGGATCCGTTCAATCTAACTTGGATCCGTCCAACATCCAACTTGGATCCGTCCAACATCCAACTTGGATCCGTCCAACATCCAACTTGGATCCGTTCAATCCAACTTGGATCCGTTCAATCCAACTTGGATCCGTCCAATCCAACTTGGATCCGTCCAACATCCAACTTGGATCCGTCCAACATCCAACATGGATCCGTCCAACATCCAACTTGGATCCGTCCAACATCCAACTTGGATCCGTCCAACATCCAACTTGGATCCGTCCAACATCCAACTTGGATCCGTCCAACATCCAACTTGGATCCGTTCAATCTAACTTGGATCCGTCCAACATCCAACTTGGATCCGTCCAACATCCAACTTGGATCCGTCCAACATCCAACTTGGATCCGTCCAACATCCAACTTCGATCCGTCCAACATCCAACTTGGATCCGTCCAACATCCAACTTGGATCCGTCCAACATCCAACTTGGATCCGTCCAACATCCAACTTGGATCCGTTCAATCTAACTTGGATCCGTCCAACATCCAACTTGGATCCGTCCAACATCCAACTTGGATCCGTTCATTATGGGTGAAGGTTAAAAAAAACAGTCAAATATTTTACCTTTATCGGAAAACTGGAGAACTGCCGCAGACTGGTCAGTGTCCTCCCCATAAATTCAGCCTAATGGTTGAGTAAACATCTGCTAAGCATTAGCTAAAAAGCATTATAAATAACGAAATGGGAGAAGGTTCTTCACTTTGAATTTACTTCACTGAAAATTTAAAACGGTTTTCAGATTCGGAATCTGCAGATGAAGGCGGTTCTAATGATATCTAGATTTCATTCTAAAGACGACAAATAAAGCCGACTGAGGTGGCTAAATATTGCATTAATATTGTTTTATTAAGGGATATGGGGTGTCACTTATAAAGAATAAATTCGTCACGTGACCACAAGATTAACGTAGGAATGCAGCCAATTTATATAAACGAAAAATTGTTAAAATTTGGGAACATTTATTTTTCATGTTATTATATAGAGTTCTGTATGTTTTAGTCTGTATGTTTGTAAGTTTTAGTATTAATTTTATCTAATAAATAAAGTTACCGGAGTGCGAATTCCGAAAATTAAGATAAAATAAAAATATTTTCAATCCTTTATATATATTAGGGTATACTACATTGCACCTCCCTCCTCCTAGCGCGGTACAGTAGGATATATTTATTAAATATCTTGAAGATAAAGTGCAGTTTTGTTTTAATTCAGTAATAATTATGTATCGTTCACATTTGTTGTACTTTATATACGACGATTTATGATATATCAATGGAATACTTAGGCCTGCTACTGTACTAACAACAAACAAACACATGTTTAGGAAATAAATTTATTTTATCATCTCCAGTAAATTAAAATAGCTACTGTACAGTAGTACAGTAGGTCTAATGCATTAATGCTAAGCTTACTGTATGTGCGTATATTGTGTAGAATTACTCTGTTCAGACAATGTCTACTGGCCTACTCAGTACGCAGCACAATTATTGTGAGGTTCATTCACGGTCAACTAAACTCCCTTTGAGTATCTCAATTCACTATAGCTGTTTGCAAATATAAGATGTATGATAAAATAAAATGGATAATTGTCTATAAAAGTGAATTATGAAGAGATGTTGGCTACCTGTAGTGTAGGCCTACAGAGACACTTTAACCAAACAATAAACATTCTCGTTGGCAATTGAGAGAAAAGAGCAAATTATATTTGTGATCATCTGTGAATAATATCTTAATAAATATATTTATTATGGGCGAACACTATATGTTATTGTATGTTATTGTATGTTGTATGTTATTGCACTGTATGTTATTTCTGCCAAAATATGAAACAAAATGATTCTATATAGAATTCGGCCTCACATAGAGAAAGTGATGCGTAAGGACCAAAATGGATGTCGACCAAATAGATCAACAATAGCTCAGATACTTGCGCTACGGACACTGATTGAGGGATATATTAAGATTCAGTGGACACTGCTGGCGAAGTAAAGACGAGGTCATACCAGATCTACTTCTCTGGCAACCAACTCATGGAAAGCGTAGTCGTGGACGACCAGCCATAACATATATAGATCAACTTGAAATTGATACTGAACTTGAGAGAAACGAAATTGCGATAACTACAGAGAATCGGGAAGCCTGGAAGGATCTCATTTCCACTGTCCGAGTTCGCTCGACCTAGTAGTATAATAATAATAATAATAATAAATGGATTTACAGCTCCACGGTCGAGCCGGGCGCTGAAGGGTGTTAACCCTAGAGTGAGAGACAGACAGTGGGTAAGTGCACGAAAAATATAGTAATACAATTAAGGATGATCCTTGACAGTTCAGTAGTAGCTATATGTGTTAATACAGAGGCTGCAGGAACATGCCAGGAGCCATGTGCACAGGTTATCATCATTATACCTGTGCACAAAATGATCCCAGTAGATCGCTGCGAGCCGCTGCTTGAAACCTGCTGGATTTAATAGATCTGCGGAAGGTGAAAGTCTGTTGGCCAGCCACTGCGAGCGGAACCAGAAGTTCCGGCGCGAGGTAGCCTTGGTTTGCCGCGGGAGGTCGAAAAGTCTGTTAGATCTGGTTGGGCAGTTAGCAGGTGGCGTATGAAAGTTGACGAATGGACGCCAATCAAAATCGAACCGATCATTGATGATGGCAGCAAGCAGGAGAAGATCGTGCAGTTCCAGGTAAAGGTTGAGGGGAAGAAGTTTAAGTTGGAGGAGTCTGCCTTTATAGGGGCGGTCCGACGACGTCACCCAGCGTTTGGGCCTGTGCTGTAGCTGCTCGATGAGTTTCATATCGCCGCGGTTGGCAACCAGCACTGGGACGCGTAGGCGGTAATCAGTACCACGAGGCCTTTGTAGGCGGCGAGGCGAGCGGACTCCGGCAGAAGCGGCGACGTGCAGCGCTTCAGCTGGAACAAGGCCCACGTAGCCTTGGCAACCCGCTCGGAGATGTGCGCCGACCAGGAGAGGTCGGTCGACACAATTAGTCCGAGGTCCTTCTCGGAGGTGGCTCGGGCGATTGTGAACCCAGAGATGGTTCGGTCGGGCGAGCTGCCGCAGAAGACGAGATGGCGGAACTTGTCCTTGGAGAAGGACATGGCGTTG
This sequence comes from Nemertoderma westbladi, assembly GCA_032718475.1. NCBI lineage: Eukaryota > Metazoa > Xenacoelomorpha > Nemertodermatida > Nemertodermatidae > Nemertoderma > Nemertoderma westbladi. The sequence goes on along the minus strand of JAUCBJ010002798.1, from coordinate 18,068 downwards.
TTAACAGCCCAGTCGGATAGACGGTCGAGGTCTGCTTGGAGAGGAGTTTGGTCGGAAACCATTGAAAGGGCCTTCATATCGTCAGCAAAGAGAAAAGGGATTGAGTGTACGATGCATGTTGGAGTGTCATTGTGGTTGAGGAAGATGCGGATGGCGAGCAGGGCACCCTGGGGAACGCCGCTGCCGACCGGAAGTGGACAGGAGGTGGAGTTTCCGATCCTCGTCATCTGTTGGCAATTCGAAAGGTAGGACTTAATAATTAGAAGCATATTTCCTCTAACACCAATGTCCGACAGTTTTTGAAGTTTTTGAAGATTGTCTCAATGGTTTCTAAGTTGTTTTCTGTACCTTTGTAGACTGCATCTAAGAATTGGAGCAGTTGTACAGAAGTAGATTTTCGTTGGAGAAAACCATACTGGGAGCAGTGCAGGCGAGGGGCTAGATGCCGGTAAAGTGGACGAAACACGAGGGATTCGAAGACCTTGGAGATAATGCAGAGGAGGGATACTGGACTGTGGTTGTCTGTACATTTTACTTAGTTTTTTATGGAGGGGAGAGAGTAGAGCGCACTTCCAAAAGTCCGGGAATGTGTTTGTGGCTTTTAGGATGCTGAAAAGAACGTTCAAAGATGGGGCGATGTCAGGTCCGAGAGACTTGAGGAAAGCTGGTGGAATATCGTCGAGTCTGCGAGATTTGTTGGTCTTTAATTTCGCGAGAACCTCAGAGAGAGATCGACTCACAGGAGACATTGTAATCGTCTTCGCAACCGGGGAAGCTGGAGTGGTCGAGGTGGGTGGGTTCGCTTGGTGGGTTGAAGACGTACTGGAAGTACCTGTTAAACAGGTCCGCCTTTTCAGGTTCGGTGGAAGCAGTTTTGTTGCCCCATTTAACAATTGGCGGGATGTTGTTGGTTTTTCTTATTGATTTCAAATACTTGAAAATCATATCGAAACGGGAGTTTTCAAAGGTTAATTTTTCATATTCAGACTGATCCTGTTGTAGTTGGAGGTTGAGTTTAGATTCTTTGGCAGTTATTTTAGCGGATAGTGTATGATTGGAAGAGACCCGTTTGGTGAGTTTATTGCGCAGTGTGTTTAATCTCTTTTGCGGGTTAGACGACGATGAAGAAGCCCATGGGAGGAGGGTTTGACAATGATTAGTTCGTCTCGGTATGAACCGAGATATCAACCCTGCAACCCACGAGTACCATTCATTGAGAACAGCGTTGGGAGCCGAATCTCAAGGAGAAAAAGGTGAGTCCTTAATTTCCTTACGCATGCCCTTGTAGTCGGCGCGGCTGACGGAATATACTATCTTCTTTGACGGGACATTGGAATCTGGGATTTGTGATTCAATTATTAGCCAAACTGGCTTGTGGTCGGAGAGACAGCGGCCATCGAGAGAGAACAAAGAGTTGAAAACAGGATCGAGCTCAATGCTGACCATGGACTCGCAGTCGGTGAGGGCGACATCCAGGGTGGAGGTGTGGGTGGTGAGGAAATCAACTAGTTGCTTCAGTTTATGGAGTGCAAAGCAAGAAGGATGTTGTTCTCATAGATGTTGGAAGAAAACATAGTGGGCCAGTTAGCTAGCTGCAGGTTTAGAATTAAGGCAAAATTAAGTTTGTGTTGCGGAATGACTGACTTCAGGGGGGTTGTATACGTTTATTAGCATTAATTTGGAGTTCCCGGTGCCAATTATAGTTACTATAGCTGAGGTAGTTAGACTAGGTGGAACTTTTACTTCAATATAGGGGATATTTGACCGAATACCAATGAGACAGCCGCCGTGTGCCGAAGAGCCTGAGGACTTGGGGGGACGTTCCACCCGGATGATGTTGTAGCCGGGTAAATGGAGATCACCGTCCGGGACGTCGCTCATTAGCCACGTCTCAGTAATGTAGAGTATGTCGTAGCTAGACGCGGCGATGGCGTTGGCGAAACAGATTCGGCGCTTACGATCAAGAATGCTCCGTACATTAAATATAAGGACTGAGCATATGAATGTGGAGAAGCGGACTGCGGCAGGCACTGGGCGACGGCAGGTAGTCTTTCTACCCGCTCAGTGTCCGAGGCGATGGAGTCGGTGACTGGTGAAGCTGGCGGCGGAGGCGTTTGCGGTCGTCTCTGCTGGAAACGATTGGTTGGCCTCGGTCGAAGGCCGAACTTAGCGCGCTGTTCAATGGATGGTTGGTAATTCCGAATTGTAATCCCTTGTCCCCAAAGGGAAGGGTCCATCACCTGATCCCGGGATGACTGCAAACACGTGATCAGGAAAGACGCATAGGGCGAGTTTTCACCACGTTGAGGTAGGCAAGAGACGTCCCTGAATTCGATGTTCTCCGCCCGGAGAAAAGATTTAACCTTCTCCACGGAGTCCTTTGGGTCGACCCGGCCTATATGAATAAATGCCAGACGGGGCAGAGGGGGAGCGGCGGCGATTGTGGCGTTCAATCGTGAACCCCTGGCTGCCACACGACGAGGGCGGTGGCGGGAGACGGGTGGAGGGCCGGGAGGCGGCGCGCTAACCGTGGGAGCAGCCGGACTGGGTGCCCCGAGCGGTTATCCCACTGGGCCGGTGATACGGTGCGGGATGACCAAACGGCGTCGGCGAATGTTGGAGGCTGGCTGGGGCCAGTCTCGTGGTGCGGGGCGGCGACTGGGCGGGTTGCATTGGGGGAGGTCGGTACGATTGCCCACGAATGCCTCCAGAGCGAGGCCTCGTGATCTCGACGGGGCAGGTGTCTACGGCCTTCTTGAGGGGTTCCACCTCCTTGGCGACGGCCTTGGAGATTGCGGAAAGGGACGGGAGGGAGGCGGCGTCGGAGAGGCGAGAGATGGCCTCTTTTAGCAATTGCTGCAGGTATATTTGTTGCAAACGGTTAAAAAATCAAAACACGGAAACAACATTAATGTTGATGATGTCATAACTTTGACCAATCACAGCTCTCTCCACCTTGCCGTTTAAATATAATTCTACGACCCAATCAAATCACTCGCTCACTGACATATTGCACTTACTTAAAACCAAGTTGTGTCAAGAACCAATAACCTCGCACCTGCCTTCTTTTCATCCAACCAATCACTACTCTCCGTAATTCTAACCAATCACCTTAACTCATTCCTTCCAACAAATTACCTTCCATTTCCTTAGCTTCTCCCTTTCACATACTCAACCAATTACAACCCACATCAACCAATCAGTACTTACTTCCTGTGGTGCTCCCAGTTATGCTACTGACTGCACTCAGTGGCCCTTTCCCAGCCCCGGTTTCTGCAACAACTCGGACCCAATACCTCATTCCGAGTTCCACTTCATTAATAGTTGCCATAGTAACTGGTCCCGTAAGCATAGTCTCCCATGACGTCACAGGTATAGCCCCTTCCGATGTATACCGAACAGTGTATCCTGGAAAATACATTGTAAATTTTACATTATAAATACAATATTACAGCTCTTCTAATAAACTTAATAACTACTTACACCACCATTGTGTAACCCGAAAAATAAAATATATTAAACATTATATAAATAAACGACAATATTTTAAGTTGACTGAATCAAATAATACCGTAATTAATAATTATGAAATATGGAATATTACCTGTTATCCGTCCCTGCGGTTTGATTGGTGGTTTCCAAGCAACCAGTAATGACGATGACGAGACGAAACGTAGAGTGACGTCACGCGGAGGGCCTTCCGGAACTTCTTGGGATGTCTGCACGTTGACGGATTGGGAGTGACGACTGCGTTTATTGTTTAGAATGGCGCGCACGGCCAGCTGGTACCAAGTGTACGGCTCCAGGTCCTGGACAGTCGCCGCAGTTTGGAAAGTCTGCAAAATGAATAAAGTAAAGGCCTAAACAATGGGTATGAAGAATATGAAAAATTGGTATAATATTAAGATTTTTTAAAACTATTGACTTCTTGAATTTTCGTGGACCAAATACTCAAACTAGAATATAAGAATGCAATTACAGTAGTTAGTACAGTAGTACAGTAGTTACAGTACTGTATTTTATAATGAATGCATTTCGATTTTGTGACTGACATGTTTCTGGATTAGTTATTTTTCTGAAAATTAATGGATTTTTTTTAGAAAGTTTAGAAAGATACTTCTCTAGAAAAGATACCAAGAGTGCAACTCTTTTACTTTTAAATTTTGATTAAGAGAACTGTTTAATACTGTTACTTATATGAGTGAGTCTTATATTATATAATTCAATTTACCGGTACGCCGATTTGTTGCCATTTGTGGTCGGGTCCCATCTTCTTGCGAATGTAGACTCTGTATCTAAGGTTACTATCAGTGGAGTTGTGAGACCAGGTGAATGAAACAGAACGACTAGTTACCTGGGTAAGTCGAAGACTACTTGGTTCAGCAGGTCCCTCTGAAACGAATTAAATGTTAGATAATTACATAATATGCGATGAGAATGCGAGAATCTTTTAGGCTCATTATGCCAAGAAATATATGTTCACCACCATGGGTGATCTTCCACAGTAAACCCTTCCACTATGTTTCCTAAAGGAATGCCTGTTCACCACCACGGATGATTTTCCACAGTAAACCCTTCCACTCGGTTTCCTAAAGGAATGCCTGTTCACCACCATGGGTGATCTTCCTGCAGTAAACTCTTCCACTCTGTTTCCTAAAGGAATGCCTCTTCACCATCATGGGTAATCTTCCACAGTAAACCCTTCCACTCTGTTTTCTAAAGGAATGCCTGTTCACCACCATGGGTGATCTTCCACAGTAAACCCTTATACTCTGTTTCCTAAAGTAATTCCTTTTCACCACCACGGGTAATCTTCCACAGTAAACCCTTCCACTCTGTTTCCTAAAGGAATGCCTGTTCATCACCATGGGTGATTTTCCACAGTAAACCCTTCCACTCTGTTTCCTAAAGGAATGCCTGTTCACCACCATGGATGATCTTGCATAGTAAACCCTTCCACTCTGTTTCCTAAAGGAATGCCTGTTCACCACCATGGAAGATTTTCCACAGTAAACCCTTCCACTCTGTTTCCTAAAGGAATGCCTGTTCACCACCATGGGTGATCTTTCACAGTAAACCCTTCCACTCTGTTTCCTAAAGGAATGCCTGTTCACCACCATGGATGATTTTCCACAGTAAACCCTTCCACTCTGTTTCCTAAAGGAATGCCTGTTCACCACAATGGGTGATCTTCCACAGTAAACTCCACTCAGTTTCCTATAGGAATGCCTGTTCACCACCATGGGTGATCTTCCACAGTAAACCCTTCCACTCTGTTTCCTAAAGGAAAGCATGTTCACCACCATGGGTGATCTTCCACAGTAAACCCATTCAATCTGTTTCCTAAAGGAATCCCTGTTCACCACCATGGGTGATCTTCCACAGTAAACCCTTCCACTCTGTTCCCTAAAGGAATGCCTGTTCACCACCATGGGTGATCTTCGATAGTAAACCCTTCCACTCTGTTTCCAAAGTTACCTTGGTTCCCATTTATCGACCAGTCAAGGATGAAAGCCAGGGTTGGACTAGGCAGCAGCATTACTGTGTCCAAATAGTGCTGCCCAATCCAGGGATCGAACCAGTGCCTCCTGTTTGGAAGTCCCAGGAAAGTTAAGACCAACCTGTTGCTTAATAAATAAGAATTAATAAAGGATTAAGTCTCAAGAAGTATAAATATTTCCTATTCTTTCTTCTCTTATAAATATTAGCGAAATGATTTGTTATGTTGGATGGAGTAGTCAGAGAGGAGTCGCGGTGTCAATAGATTTATAATAACAGCTGTTGTCATGAATTCAATGCAATCGCGCCAACAACGAAGTAATAAGGCGAATTCGTTCTTATTTTTGTAAATAAAACAAGTTGAGATGTTTCAATTTAAACTGCGATTTAAAAATTATTGTGATTAAATACAACAATTATATTATTATTAAAACAGAGTACATTTCAGTACACTAAACACCCCCATAGTCAACAGAAGTACTCTGTCTAACTAAAATTCATTCAGCTGGCCTGCCACCTAACATAGCACAGTGAGTATAACCTTTTAGACATTCCCATAGGATTCACTGGGAAGAGCTATTCAGCTGACGGGGTAATACATTACAAACTAACAGTTGATGTTTGTTTACTTTTAGAGTGAGTGAGTAGTTTGGGCCTATCCATTCAATAGCTTTACTAGGCCCTCACTATCATTTTATCATGAGCACCAGCTGGTGTTTTGATCTAGATCAGTAGTCATAGCTTTTTTGTAATGTAGTAAAAGTTATATTTTTAAACTGAATATTATTTTCACGAAGTTATTACCATATTTTTGTAATTATAATATATTACTAGAAATACAATAATATACTCCGTGGATTATTTTTTTTAATTCACACAAAGTATTCCTGTTAAATATGCGTCAGCTACCATGGTTGTAACTCTTGTACGACATGGTACAAGTAGCACATTTTAATTTAATACATAAATTAAATTATCCTTAACACATTCGAATCGTACCCATTTCACGGCTACACGGTGAAAATTTTATTATTCATATCATTTTGAATTGTTTCGCCCAAAATATCATTATCAAATGGAATATAATTTACGAATCTTATTATAATAATATCCAGACCTAGGAAACTTGGCATAAAGTTCATATGTTATCAATACAAATGTATAAATTTGTTTGAAAATCGGTATTATTTAAGCATAAATAATAATCTACTAACATACTGACTTTTACCGGTAGGTCTCTCCCATATCGTCCAAGGATATGGAGCGAGCCATATAGTATCACCATAAATAATAATCTACTGACATTCTATTTTTTCTCCACAAATTTTCAACAATCTTACATTAAATTTTCATTTCTAAATTAAATTATTTTTAAACATCTTTATTGATTCGTTTCAACAAATAAAACTAATTTTATACTAATTTATTTATCATTTATAACAATAGAATTATTAATATTTTGTTATATTAATAAACTGATTTTAGCAAAAATTTCCTTTTTTGCTTTGATAAGTTGAGCGCTGATAAGTGAAACAGTAAGGTGAAAATTAATTGACTTAAAAAATTAAATTAAATTAAAATAAAATAATAATTAAATATGTAATAAGGAATTGGTTGTGATCTTACTAAATATAATGTATCTTAATAATGTATTTTAGGAATAACATGTGCATTTCTATGATTTTAGAATGTTCTGGATCAAATTTTTGTTCTAGAACATTTTTAAAGCAGGGAATAATATAAATATTAACACAAATTAATTATCTAAAAATAATATTTTGTAAATAAAAACAAATATTTGAATATTTTAAACCATCATAAAAAATTTGTACAGAAAAGCAGATTTTCAACCAAAATAAAGAATATCAATATTATTGTCGTATTACAAAGAAAGTAAATAATTCATCTTAATTTATAGTTTTCTACTAAAAAGTAAATAAACATTCGGATTTAAATATCGTCTTCTCTTTCAGTATTACATAATTTACTATATTTTGAAATAATATGAGTTCCCATGACAACTGGAGCGATATTTTTCGTGTATTCGTGTTTCAAGGGAATCAGACAACAGCTCCTGATATCGGAACACCAACACCGCAGTCACCTGAACCGGTATCACCCATCATTTACATCTTCTCGGTTTATATCAGCCTCATCATTCTTGTGTTTCTGATTCTCGGAATCCATGTGGTCCGAAAATTAGTTCGGCTTAATCGAATGCAATTCCGACCCCTTGGGATAGGGGTAACCATGGAGATGAGGACGCGAAACATTCGGATCTTCAACAACCATGTCGCGAGCTAAACTATTCGGGGATTAATGACGTCATAGTATTGGTTGACGAATATAAAACAGTGTGGAATATAGTTTGAACATAGTTATAATGTATAGTTAAATTATTTACGGTATTTCTATGGAAGGAGATAAAATATGTTATATTTCAAAATACGAGTTTCAAAATAAAATTATATTTGACACTTAAAATGTAGAGGTTAGTTACAAGTGAAACTTTCTTCGGCTCCTCGTAGCACAAGCTGACTGTCGAATATCAAATATTTTGACATGTTTACCAAGTTTGATTTAATTCATTAAATATTGAGTGAGTAATTAGCCTTCGAATACTTCAGCGACGACGACAGAAAGTTCTCTCTTGGTACTGGTGTATTAATGCACACTCTTTAGTAGTGAGTGGCTCGACACACAAACAATCAATAACATTTAGAGGTGCAACTAACTCGGAATGTAAACGGTGATTTTTCTCGGAGGGGCCTTTCCCTGTTCGTTTGTAGCGATGCAGCTGTAATTGGTTGTGACATCCAGACCCGATACATTCAAAACACTGTTTCCGTCATTCTAGAATGTAATGGGTAAGTGAGCTTGTAGTCATGGCGTATTGAAATAAACAAATAGAACACTTCGAAAGCACGAATCGCACGTTCTAACTATACAATTACAAACTTAGAAAATAGAAAACGATACACATAGTTACAGTTAATATAACAAAGGTCTTGTACTGTATGCCAATTAGCTTACCTTATCTGTAACTCGTGTCCCCTACCATCTGGTACCGGCTTCCCCACTACTAGTTAACCTTATCTGTAACTTGTGTCCCCTACCATCTGGTACCGGCTTCCCCACTACTAGCTATTCTTATCTATAACTCGTGTCCCCTACCATCTGGTACCGTCTTCCCCACTACTAGCTAACCTTATCTGTAACTCGTGTCCCCTACCATCTGGTACCGGCTACCCCACTACTAGCTAACGTTATCTGTAACTCGTGTCCCCTACCATCTGGTACCGTCTTCCCCACTACTAGCTAACCTTATCTGTAACTCGTGTCCCCTACCATCTGGTACCGTCTTCCCCACTACTAGCTAACCTTATCTGTAACTCGTGTCCCCTACCATCTGGTACCGGCTACCCCACTACTAGCTAACGTTATCTGTAACTCGTGTCCCCTACCATCTGGTACCGGCTTCCCCACTACTAGCTAACCTTATCTGTAACTCGTGTCCCCTACCATCTGGTACCGGCTTCCCCACTACTAGCTAACCTTATCTGTAACTCGTGTCCCCTACCATCTGGTACCGGCTTCCCCACTACTAGCTAACCTTATCTGTAACTCGTGTCCCCTACCATCTGGTACCGGCTTCCCCACTACTAGTTAACCTTATCTGTAACTCGTGTCCCCTACCATCTGGTACCGGCTTCCCCACTACTAGCTAACCTTATCTGTAACTTGTGTCCCCTACCATCTGGTACCGGCTTCCCCACTACTAGCTAACCTTATCTGTAACTCGTGTCCCCTACCATCTGGTACCGGCTTCCCCACTACTAGCTAACCTTATCTGTAACTCGTGTCCCCTACCATCTGGTACCGGCTTCCCCACTACTAGCTAACCTTATCTGTAACTTGTGTCCCCTACCATCTGGTACCGGCTTCCCCACTACTAGCTAACCTTATCTGTAACTCGTGTCCCCTACCATCTGGTACCGGCTTCCCCACTACTAGCTAACCTTATCTGTAACTTGTGTCCCCTACCATCTGGTACCGGCTTCCCCACTACTAGCTAACCTTATCTGTAACTTGTGTCCCCTACCATCTGGTACCGGCTTCCCCACTACTAGCTCACCTTATCTGTAACTCGTGTCCCCTACCATCTGGTACCGGCTTCCCCACTACTAGCTAACCTTATCTGTAACTCGTGTCCCCTACCATCTGGTACCGGCTTCCCCACTACTAGCTAACCTTATCTGTAACTCGTGTCCCCTACCATCTGGTACCGGCTTCCCCACTACTAGCTAACCTTATCTGTAACTTGTGTCCCCTACCATCTGGTACCGGCTTCCCCACTACTAGCTAACCTTATCTGTAACTTGTGTCCCCTACCATCTGGTACCGGCTTCCCCACTACTAGCTAACCTTATCTGTAACTCGTGTCCCCTACCATCTGGTACCGGCTTCCCCACTACTAGCTAACCTTATCTGTAACTCGTGTCCCCTACCATCTGGTACCGGCTTCCCCACTACTAGCTAACCTTATCTGTAACTCGTGTCCCCTACCATCTGGTACCGGCTTCCCCACTACTAGCTAACCTTATCTGTAACTTGTGTCCCCTACCATCTGGTACCGGCTTCCCCACTACTAGCTAACCTTATCTGTAACTCGTGTCCCCTACCATCTGGTACCGGCTTCCCCACTACTAGCTAACCTTATCTGTAACTCGTGTCCCCTACCATCTGGTACCGGCTTCCCCACTACTAGCTAACCTTATCTGTAACTCGTGTCCCCTACCATCTGGTACCGGCTTCCCCACTACTAGCTAACCTTATCTGTAACTCGTGTCCCCTACCATCTGGTACCGGCTTCCCCACTACTAGCTAACCTTATCTGTAACTCGTGTCCCCTACCATCTGGTACCGGCTTCCCCACTACTAGCTAACCTTATCTGTAACTTGTGTCCCCTACCATCTGGTACCGGCTTCCCCACTACTAGCTAACCTTATCTGTAACTTGTGTCCCCTACCATCTGGTACCGGCTTCCCCACTACTAGCTAACCTTATCTGTAACTCGTGTCCCCTACCATCTGGTACCGGCTTCCCCACTACTAGCTAACCTTATCTGTAACTTGTGTCCCCTACCATCTGGTACCGGCTTCCCCACTACTAGCTAACCTTATCTGTAACTCGTGTCCCCTACCATCTGGTACCGGCTTCCCCACTACTAGCTAACCTTATCTGTAACTCGCGTCCCCTACCATCTGGTACCGGCTTCCCCACTACTAGCTAACCTTATCTGTAACTCGTGTCCCCTACCATCTGGTACCGGCTTCCCCACTACTAGCTAACCTTATCTGTAACTCGTGTCCCCTACCATCTGGTACCGGCTTCCCCACTACTAGCTAACCTTATCTGTAACTCGTGTCCCCTACCATCTGGTACCGGCTTCCCCACTACTAGCTAACCTTATCTGTAACTCGTGTCCCCTACCATCTGGTACCGGCTTCCCCACTACTAGCTAACCTTATCTGTAACTCGTGTCCCCTACCATCTGGTACCGGCTTCCCCACTACTAGCTAACCTTATCTGTAACTCGTGTCCCCTACCATCTGGTACCGGCTTCCCCACTACTAGCTAACCTTATCTGTAACTTGTGTCCCCTACCATCTGGTACCGGCTTCCCCACTACTAGCTAACCTTATCTGTAACTCGTGTCCCCTACCATCTGGTACCGGCTTCCCCACTACTAGCTAACCTTATCTGTAACTTGTGTCCCGTACGAATACCACGCCACCGCGGGTATAGGCATTCCCGAAGCCGTACATTTAACGGTCACGTTTCCATCGACTCCAGCCTGGAATATTTCGTTTGCTTGTGGACGAATTATTTTTGGGGGATAAATTCGACCTAAAAATATAGAAACCAAAGTTAGACAGTCAGTAAATGACTAATAAAAATTAATGGATGAAAATCATATCTTTTAGAATTTCCAAAAGCTTCCTTAAAAATATATGTTGAAAACTGCATATTATACGTAATAGGAATATAATCATTTTTTATAAAGAATTTCAAAACAGTCAATATAAAATGAAAATATATTTTGTAATTTCCTTTACAGAAAAATTATACCAAAAATTATATAGAGCTATCCATCGATTTAGTAGTTTATATATTTGAAGTCCACATTTTGTTAATTTTTCTAAAATTTTATTAACTTTAGAAGTATAATATTTTACATATATTTACGAATATAAAATCTGTTATTGGAGTTAATTAACTCCAATATTTAAACCCAACAATCCAACAATTTAAAAAATAGGTAAAATATATAATAGGTAATCACAGGGAGGGGGTATAATAGTTAATCACAGGGAGGGGGTATTACAACTCCCTATCACCCATGACATTTGCTAGATCATCCGCATCTTTAAGGCCAGTGTCCTTTAAGATGCGTCTCAAGAAAGTCATTGGCTGTCCACCATGCTTATTCACTCCATGAGGCTGCCTAAGTACAAGATTATGCACTGGCTGGTCCTCACGGCGAAAGCAGGTAATCACAAGGAGGGGGTATAATAGGTAATCACAGGGAGGGGGTATAATAGGTAATCACAGGGAGGGGGTATAATAGGTAATCACAGGGAGGGGGTATAATAGGTAATCACAGGGAGGGGGTATAATAGGTAATCACAGGGAGGGGGTATAATAGGTAGGTAATCACAGGGAGGGGGTATAATAGGTAATCACAGGGAGGGGGTATAATAGGTAGGTAATCACAGGGAGGGGGTATAATAGGTAATCACAGGGAGGGGGCATAATAGGTAATCACAGGGAGGGGGTATAATAGGTAGGTAATCACAGGGAGGGGGTATAATAGGTAGGTAATCACAGGGAGGGGGTATAATAGGTAATCACAGGGAGGGGGTATAATAGGTAGGTAATCACAGGGAGGGGGTATAATAGGTAGGTAATCACAGGGAGGGGGTATAATAGGTAATCACAGGGAGGGGGTATAATAGGTAGGTAATCACAGGGAGGGGGTATAATAGGTAGGTAATCACAGGGAGGGGGTATAATAGGTAATCACAGGGAGGGGGTATAATAGGTAGGTAATCACAGGAGGGGGTATAATAGGTAGGTAATCACAGGGAGGGGGTATAATAGGTAATCACAGGGAGGGGGTATAATAGGTAGGTAATCACAGGGAGGGGGTATAATAGGTAATCACAGGGAGGGGGTATAATAGGTAGGTAATCACAGGAGGGGGTATAATAGGTAGGTAATCACAGGGAGGGGGTATAATAGGTAATCACAGGGAGGGGGCATAATAGGTAGGTAATCACAGGGAGGGGGTATAATAGGTAATCACAGGGAGGGGGTATAATAGGTAATCACAGGGAGGGGGTATAATAGGTAGGTAATCACAGGGAGGGGGTATAATAGGTAGGTAATCACAGGGAGGGGGTATAATAGGTAGGTAATCACAGGGAGGGGGTATAATAGGTAATCACAGGGAGGGGGTATAATAGGTAGGTAATCACAGGGAGGGGGTATAATAGGTAATCACAGGGAGGGGGTATAATAGGTAGGTAATCACAGGGAGGGGGTATAATAGGTAATCACAGGGAGGGGGTATAATAGGAAGGTAATCACAGGGAGGGGGTATAATAGGTAGGTAATCACAGGGATGGGGTATAATAGGTAATCACAGGGAGGGGGCATAATAGGTAATCACAGGGAGTTGGGTATAAAAGGTAAAGTATCTATTAATGTGATTTATAAACTTACGCATTACATAGAAATATATAGATTCTGATGTCGCAGATCCCAATGTATTAGTTGCTAAGCAACGGTAGGATCCGGAATCGGATTCCTTGAGATCCGTAATCTTTAACGATCCTAAAAATAATTAGTCGCATAAGAGTAATCATATAAGGTAGGAAGTTAGGCCATTAACCGTTTTTAAGAATGAACGCAAATTATTTGACTATTGCGATAAAAACCAATGCAAATTCAAAAATTTGAAATAGTAAAAATACGATTTATGCCTTTTAGCAACCCAGTTCAAAAAATCGAATGAGCAAACTTTGTATAAATGTATCATACTGTATCTTACATTTTAATTAAATTAAGGTCTATAAAAATATAAATATGAGATTGACTATAATTATTACTGATTATTACTTTATATTAATGAAATAGTAAACATTTAGAAAATTAGAAGAAAAGCTACATAAATAAGGTTGGGGAGACGACAATTATGGTTAAGGTTAACTGGGGAGGGTTTCGATCAAATATTATTCTAATTAAGATATTTGCGTTTTATAAAACTTAAAATGTAATACATTACTTCAATATTTACTTTGGGACATTTTCCTGAATTTTTTGGTCCGAAATATGATGTTAAAATATAATTAAAAATTAGATATTCATTATTTCACTTTGGGAACATTTGTTCGGAAGGTAACATGTGAAACTGTTCGGAATTGGGACAGAGGGCGGATCTGCCTCCACTTTGCAGGACATTGCTTTCGCCGTGAGGACCAGCCAGTGCATAATCTTGTACTTTGGCAGCCTCATGGAGTGAATAAGCATGGTGGACAGCCCATGACTTTCTTGAGACGCATCTTAAGGGACACTGGCCTTGAAGATGCGGATGATCTCTCAAAAGTGATGAAATCCAAAGATCCATAAGTAATATGGGGTTGTGGCATCGCAATATTGTTGCTTAGCATTTTAATGCAGCTGCAATTAGATGATTCTTTGAGTTCTTTCAAACCCTTTGCAAATTTTTTTGAAACTACTTTTCAACATCTTGGGGTTGAACTGCGTCGGTGGATGTAACTCTTAGAGACTCGTAACCTAGTTTCGGAGGAGATCTCGGTATATACATAATACATAGCGGTCTATTTCCTACATCAGTAATAAATCCTGACGGTCTTCAAAATATAAACATTACATATTAATGTATAATAATATTACGTAATATGTATGAATGATTTTACTTAAAGCTTAGTAATTAATTAGCCTAATGCTGTTGGGCACAATTTTTGAATTATGTTTCAACTTGGGTATTAATGTATTATTATTAATTATGTATTCATTAACCCTTCAACGATACAACATGTTTCAAGATTATTCATCGCTAGCGCTGTTTCCAAAAGTTTGTACAGATAGAAAGAATGTTAATTACTGTAGCATCTGCACCTTCGAAATCGAATTTGTCAATGAAAAATGTAACTTTCATCACATTTTATGTACATCCAACCCTTGAAATTGTACGCATAATGCATAAAACCTTTTCTTTATAAAATGTGAAGTCCCGACTATCTTTTCTCGTAATAATTGCAGACAGACACTGCTGGTTCTGCAGTCCCACTCCTTTGGTGAAAGTCAACCAGAATGGGAGCAGCTAGTAGATAAGATATCTATAATTTAATAGAAACCACTTGGAACTTTTATAATAATGTCGAAATTTTATTACTGTATACTAAACTATATTACACCTAGTCCTGGAATATAGTGTCTTTATTCAGGTACATGCCCCCCCGCCCCCAATTTTTCTCAAAATCGTAATGAGATTGCATGAAATTTGAAACAGAGATAGTTTCACCTCCCTCCTCCTTACTGGGTGAGCCAGAATTTTTATTTTCGCTTTCATTCTTTAGCTAGAAGCGTTTGAAAAAAGTGTCTCCGGCGAAATTGTGTAAATGTTTGGACGTTGCCTTTATTATGATGGAAATATAATAGTTTTAGTTCTGCTTTTTAATGTCTATCTTTTAACTTATTATTACGGTCTCCAAATATAACTTTACCGGAGATTAAATCTATTCTATTTCTCTTTCTCTCTCTCGGTAAAATGTCTCGACTAACAATTTTATGAAAAGACTAAATTTGATTTTGTGATTAAATTATTTCTAAGCTTCCTTTCCTTTACTATTCGACATGCACTACAATTGCACCTGTTACACCGTACTTATTCTTCACCCTTATACTGATTTGTTGGCACTATTAGAACGCTGGTTGTGCAAGGATTCCAAATATGTAACACAATTTAAATTTCGTCTTAAAATAGTTGAGTTATGAGCGTTTAAAACTTGCATGGTTTTGCATATGAGCGAGCGAGCGAGGCTATTTTATTCTATTGAATAAAAACAACATATTCTGGAATATTAATCGCAATATTGTGGGAATATTCTGGAATATTTTGTTTATCTGTTTATCATATTATTATTTTGTTTATTTTATTTTATTTAAAACCTTGTGTCGTATTTTGTGTATTTTAATTAACCGATTTTAACTATTCCTATGTACTCCTTATTGATGCTGTGAAGTTCTTTTAACATAGTTTCATTTTATTGTCGGCGTGCCCGAATTAAATATCGATATCTTAATCCCATACGTAACTTGGCAACAATGTAATACCTCTTTAATCATACTATTACATAGTTACTCATGCATTAGCAAAATGTTCAATGTGAACAAATGAACAATAAGTTGTATTATTATTTAATATAAAAAAATAGCTTCGCTCATATGCAAAACCATGCAAGTTTTAAATGCTCATATCTCAGCTATTTTAAGACGAAATTTAGATTATGTTACATATTTGGAATCCTGGCACAACCAGCTTTCTAATAAACAGACTGCCTACCGGGATAAAATCGGAACAGACATTGCCATAGCAACGGTCCTGGAATGCCTGCACCATAATCTACACATGAAGAGCTCGGTTTTCCTTTGCCAACTCTACATTGAGTCAGCGTTTGACTCAGTGGATTTCACAATACTGGGGAAGAAGATGCTGGAATACGTCAATCAACACATAGTTGCTACAATTCTCAATTACTTCCGTCTAGGTACCATATTCTTGAAGTTCGAGATGTGGGTGGATGGAGAGACAGTAACACAAGGAGTTAAGGGGCGGGGGGGGGGGGGGGGGGGGGGGGTATACCCCCCCATGAACCTTTTTTTGAAATGGCTGTCAATTAGTGTTAAATGATAATATTGCTATTTTGTCATGGTCAACCACTGTATGGAAGGCGAAATAGCATTTATAGTAAAATTTGAAAATTTTTAGCTTATTAATTAAAGATTTCACTAAAATTGCTACTAGTCCCTCAATTTTGGTCCAAATTTCTTGAAACCAACTTTTTTGGACTCAGCGTGATCGACTCTACAAAAATTATCTTATAGAATCTTTAATTAGTCATTTTTATTTTTATTAATTAATTTAATTAATTAATTATCATATTTTTAATTAAAATTGGCTAATTATTAAAAATGTTAATATTTATCAAAATTCCATAAGATAACTTTTAAAGAGCTTCCAAAGCTCGTTTGAATGAGCCATAAAAGAAGAAAATTGGTTGAAATATGACGGAGGAGTAGTAATTTGAAAATGAAAAATGTCATTCCGAGAAAATGCCCTTCAAAGTTTAAACCGTCCCGCCAAAATTGGCTGTCTGCGTTCTGGTTGGTTAATTATTTCTGGCACGAAGGATGCACACCAACGAGCTAAAATGTTCATTACTGGGGTTTTCGGGGTCGCTGATTTCATTTCCGGTGTCAGTTTTAATTTTTGGTGGAATCTAGTCTATTTGTCTGGCTGTCGGTAATCTGTCTTTCTTACAAATTGACGGACAGACAGTCATACGGAAAAACAGTGATATCTCGAGAACTGAAAGATATCTCACTAAGCGGTTTTCAGATTTGTAATCCTCAATAAATTCTGCTCTAAATGAGATAAAGAAACAACAATTTGAAAATTTTACCTGAGGGGGGTATACCCCCCCTTAAACAAGGATCACTATTCTCACCACTCCTCTTTAACCTTTTCACCACCAACATATTGGTTGAACTGGAAGCATCAAAACTCGGCTGCCATATTGGTGCGACATGGATAGGGGCGCTATCTTATGCAGATACTATAATAGTGATAATACCATCTAACACCAGTAATGCTCTTAAGCAGTCCCTACGATCGATCTCCACCCTTGGGCACAAATTTAGTCACAAAGGATGGACAACCAAGTGGCGGCTACCAGTATCGGTTGTCTTCCATCTATGGAGAAGTCTGGCTCTCCCAGTAGTTCTCTACCGCCTTAAATTCGATTTGGCTCAATATGTCAACATAATCTCGAGGCTCTCGACACTGCCTATGGGGTTGCATTGAGACGCCTCCTAAATACTGGTAACTACGTTGGAAACTCCACACTCTACCATCTAACTGGAACTATGCCAATAACTCTGGAGGTCTTCAAACATAGTAGGCCTATTGGAACATTGACTCGTGCTATTGAATGTCCTATCCCATCACTACACAGATGTATCACCACTGTAATCATCGACCGAATCACCTCTGCTCAAGCTGAACCCAAACGGAAAACTAAAGGGGTCATCAGTGGCTACAATAGAGTATCGACCATGTTTCCCCTCCCCCAACTAAACTCATTACTGATGTACCAATACTGCAGGAAGAAGCTGTTACTGCAGGAAGAAGCCAATACTGCAGGAGACACTTTTTTCAAACGAATAAAGTTCCTGAATAAAGACACTATATTCCAGG
>JAUCBJ010002797.1:0-38887 GCA_032718475.1 Nemertoderma westbladi | reverse complement strand
ACGCAAATTCCTCAGGAGCATTAATCCGAGTGACATCAATTCGTATAACTTAATAAACTTTATCCGTCAAGATCCGGCCTATGGAGACTTATTTGTCAACTCACACCCTGAGTTACAGGAAGTATATCGACGGCCTTACGAGTACCGAGCCCGCGAACGCGAGTTGGAAAGAACCATTAAACCAAGGAAGTTTCTAACTGCCTATGGTCCACCCACGGCCCTCGTTCAGACCACTCGTAAAGGACCCGTAAGAGCGGCTGTCTTGAAACGAGCTCTCAAAGCCGTTAGACCCCTCTCCCCGGACGTTGATGTCAATCAACCCGGTACTTCGACCGGCGGATATACCGATCGCAATCCCATACCTTCTGATGCAATCATATTGCACCCTTCACCCAGGAGTTATAGCCCTCCTCGTAAAGTGGCTCGCCCCAAAGAGAAAAGGACTCTTGCTAGCTTTAAAAAACTGCGTAAACGCCGTCCGCGCAAGAAAGACTAACTGTTTAGAGTATTTACGTATATTAGAAACTGTGATTTTTGTATATTTATAGACTCAAATCCCATTTTCTGGGAGCGGTGTAAAAGCTTCTGTGGGATATAACTGGCCCCTTTTGCTTCGCAATCCAGTTTCCCCCCAGGCGCTGGAATACTCTAAAAAGGTTCTCTAACTGTATATATATTCCCCTCGCCCGCAAGGTACCGTTACAGGTGTTTTAACGGACATAAAAGTCATTCTGCTATATACGTGTTTTGGCGGACATGGTAAGGCAAAAAACCTGTAATGCACCAACTACCTTTCACAGCTTAGCCGTGATGATTCATATTACGACATCTAACAGCTGGTTGCTGACATGGAAACATCCATTGGACGCATAGTTCTTTGTTTGGCTTGAGCCAATCAGAGCGATTTTTCCTGTCGACGTGTAGCTTTTCGGCCGATCATAAGGAGAGTGTTCAGTCTTACTGTTTTTACTTGATACTTTGTTGTTATTGCTGTCTAAGCCAGAAACACCGGCTCTAAGAACTCTAGTAAAACTGCTTAGATTATAGAAAGTATAACTGTTACCGGCGGTGTTACCTCACTTAATTTAACTGCACTAATCATATTGTTTGTACTGCTATTTACCGTCAGTTATTAATTGTATCTATTTGTTGATGGAAATATTGCTCTTTGGAGAATACGGATAAATCACCCAAAATTCCCAATTTTCTTGATACACTACAGGTTAGAGAGGCGGGCTATATATAACAATTGCGATTTATATCAATGTGGTGTGTATTGAATCTAATGTTATTTAGTAGACACTACCTGAGTCAATTGCTGTTCTCTTTATGTGTGATCAAATATACTGACGGTCGGCAGAATAGTGTGCATGATTGTGAGTGTGATGTGACTGGTAACAAAGCATTTCCTAAAGAATGCGACTTATACTTTAATCATAAGCCTTATCGTTGCGTTTAGTATAAGTCCTAGCTCTGTTTAAATAGATAGAGCGCCACGTCCTAAAGGAACTGTTAATATTTCCCGAAAGTTAATAATATCTGTCAGAAATTAATTATTAGTGATCTATCGAATAATACAATAGGTTTACACTGCAACCTTACACTGCAATAATAAAATCTAAGCATCCGAATTCAGCCTCCCGGGTGTAGATCCATCGGGTGAATGATCGCGCATGGGCTGGCTTCGGCTAATGTTTTGTTTATTAGCATAAAATATTGTCGTATGCTAAAGGTGTGTTAATTAACTAAAAGACATATAAATTTTGGCAGGTTAAACTGCTAAAGGTCTTCAAAAGCGCGAACAGTAGTCGAAAACACAGGCCAATGCGGGGCGGTGGCAATGGGAAAGCTATTGGGGCTCGTATGCCACAAACCGATGGATTGGGGGAAGTTTAGGGAAGAATACGGAGCAGAACTAGCGAACTCGCTAAAGTGGGGAGCGAGACCGGGAAAGCAGGAGGTATATCAGTTCTGCAGGGGAGCGATAAAGGTATATCAGAAGCGATATATCCTGCAGGAGGACTGGATGATGATAAGTTTGCTTAACTTATTCATGACCGTGGTTATCGAGAGGGAACCAGGGGCATTTCTGTTATCGGGATCACCCCTAAGCTACAGGAGAGCCTTTAAGACGGCCTTTGACGGTCTGGTAGACCACCCGGGGCTGAAGGGCGAGTCGGTGTACTACAACAGCCGGCATCTGGTAGACGGGGAGACAGATACACCGTATCAGAGATGGGAGCAGCTAGAGACGGATAGACGAGAAGCAAAGCGACTGGAAGAAGTCGCTAGACGGGAGAGGATAGAAGCAGAGGAGAGGGAAGAGGAGGCCAGGACACAGAGTTACGGCTTCGAGGAACAGGCAGGCCTAGACGAACTTCATTGGACTTCGTCAGGGAGTTCGGGGGAGTCTCTAGGGCGAGAATTGGGATGGACGGTGGGATCGCCGAAACAGTCGACGTCGGGGTTGCAAACGATGCCCATACCAGCGGGCGCCGAGGGCGACCAACCGCCAAGGAAGTTAAGGGAGCTAGAGGGATGGAGAGCTACGGGCGAGAGCCAAGGCGGGAAGGGACATAGTGGATCCATCGGGATACCGGGGTTGGAGACACTACCAGAAGAGGAGGACGACGACGACGAGTTCGGAGAGATGCCGCCCATCGAGAGGATAGGCCACTCGGACACGGACTGGGTTGGCGGAAGGGTGGTGACGGCCAGTGGGGCGAGGGCCTTCTGGAACAGATCCGGCAAGCGGACCTGGGTGCACGAGGACCCGGCGATGGATTTCGCGGGGAGCACTATCAGGTTGGGCGAGCAACCGGGGACGGCACCACGGGTAGTATTCGGGGAGACGATGCCCGAGAGGGGCGGAGAGATCGACGTAGATAGAGAGACCAACGTAGAGAAGTTCGCCTACCAGCGACTCCACAGACCGCGGAGATTGCTTGGGACGAAAGACGAGGTGGGACGGGAGACATTGGTACTCGGCTGCGACTACTGTGGGAGACAGACCCATCGGGAAAGGAGCTGCCTATACCGGTTCCAGAAGGGAACCTTTTGTCTCTACTGCCGAGAACCAAGCCACAGGATGGGGGCGTGTCCACGGTTGCATAACCGATGTCCAAAGTGCCACTTTCGGGGACACTACGGACGCGAGTGCGACTGGATGAACGACGAGGAGAAGTTCACAAGATTCGAGGAGTGGGCCGACGTCGGGGCCATGACGCGCCAGCGCATGAAGGCCCAGGAGTTCAAGTGGGGTTTCTTCCTTATCAATCAGGAGACTCACATGGAGATCATAAAGCGAAGGCTACCATTTACCTACCAAGAGGTAGCAACGGCGGCGTCGTACGCCGGAGTGATGAACACGCAAAGATATTTGGACAGGTGGACGCCAGAGAACCGAAGGGAGTTTAGGGATTTCTTGGCGGAGCACGTACCACAAGCAATGAAAATGATCCTATGGGACGCCACCAGAGGGAGACAACCGGGCCACTCTGAGGGGCCACCGGCGAAGCGATATCGGGCACTAATAACACCAGCGCCCAAGGAGCCAACGACCGGGATCAGCAAGGAGGTGGCAGCGAAGGTCCGAAAGCAGAAAGCGGATCCCAGAGGAACGGTGGTAACCAAGAAACGACCCAGGGAAGAGGACGCCAGGGGGGACTATCCCCAGAGGAACAGATAGGTTCCCAGAGCCGAGGGAGAGAGACTGAGACTTGGACGTGGTGCGCCTGGAAGGCGCCGCGTGGGAGGTACGAACTATTAAGTACAAATTTAATTAATGCAAATAATCATATAAGTGCAATTTGTATGTACGTATGTAGTAATTAGTAATCTACGAATATATACGCTCGAAGTAAGTACTATAGTCATACAACCTTTCTCAATTAGCTACTGGGACTGCGGGGTAAACTGACTATGGCACTATGGACGAGACACCAGACAATTTCACACTTCTTGAGTGCGACGGCACAAGAGGGGGGGGGGGAGATTCGTCAGAAGGGATGAGGTAGTCAGAGCAGGGTTGAGGGACAGAGTAGTAGGTGCGAAGTGCGGAGAGAGTGCGGACGCAATTCTAGTGTGGGGGGGGGGAGAATAAGAGGCTGAGTGAGGGACGAGGAGGTCCGAGTGTGTGAGAGAGTTAGGATAAGAGTGAAGAAGAGATAGGGCGGAAGTGTTGGGGAAACAAAAGTTGCGTGAGAGGTGAGCGCGATCGGCCCGACATGAGGCGCCAGGCACACAGGGTAGCGTTATCATACCCATAGGGAGCGGCCTGGAAAGCCAGCTCCGAGAGAAAACAATTCCACCCCACACCCGATGCTAGATCGGGATCCAGCGGGATTGTAGCGCACTTTTTTGGTTGATGCTATCTTCTTACCGGGAAGATAGCATGGGGGGGAGTGTTAGCTTATTCAATCCCGCTAACACCCCATAAAGTTATAAGCCGATAAGCAATATTGGGAGCCACGAGATTGGGTAATTAACCAACTCGTGCCATCCCAATAAGAATGGGAAGGAGAAGCACACAATGAGGGTCAGGGGCCAAACCCCTAACCCAGAGAGAATAGGTGGAGTGAACGGGAACACTCCAAAGGGCGCCAACAAGGGTATCAACCAATCAGAGGGGGGAAAGGCATCGATTAGGTAGAGTAACAAGGCCAACCGTGCAATATAGCCACTTGGCAGTAATCATATCAATTCAGTTATCTCAGTGCAATACCGGTGCTAGATTAGGTTACATAGTTTAGCTAGGGAAGGACCGGGACTTTAGTTACCGTATCCCGCCTTCCGTATACGACAATATTATCTCATATCTATATCTATATCTATATCTGCATATCCAAATATTATATACGACAAACAGCACAAACTCATTCACTCCTTATACACGGCGGGGACGCGTGAACTAACAACGGATAAACCGGGATCCCTCTTGGATCCCGTCACAGTTATATAATATTAAAAAAACCGCCATAAATGAAAAGTTAAAATTATTGAGGGGGGGGGGGGGGGGGGGGCGCTATCTCAGCTTCATTCCTCTGGGCGCCAGAAGGGCTCGCTACGCCTCTGGTCCAACATTGTTTATTCTGCCAATCAGTAACCAACAAAACAACTCAGGAACCGATATCTCCCCAACACAGGAAAGATAATATACCATGATGCAGTCAACTCTTCTACCAAGCGGAAACGGGACAACCTGCATCTTGACACTGTTTTGGTTAAAAATTTCCAACGTCGGTGCAACTTTGACCCAAAATACCTAGTCGAACCTTTCAAAGTTACCGAAGTTACTTTCCATGGTGTGACTATTAAGAAAAGATATACTAATAAGGTATTTAAACGCCACAAGAACGATGTAAAGCTCTATGTTGTTACATTTCCTCCAGGTCATTCTACCTCAACACATTGGGATAGCAGTGTTAAAGGTCCAGTTCACCACAACTACTCAAACCAACAACCAATGGCCAATCCTGCTCCTGGTGTAGATCCGCCTGGCATTCGCACAGGGACGGATTATGAATTTTCGGGCCGCCGGCAGTCGCAATCAACGGGCCCCTAGCCACGAAAACCAATTGCAAAAAATGTTGGTCCCCCCGTTGGTAAAAATAAGTAACGCTGGTGATATTTTTTTTCAAATAAAACAATATATTCGATATAAAACGTAATGGAAAACACTATGGACAGAATAGTTGAAGTGAAAATCAGTGAAAAAAGCGGTGATTTCCGCTTACTTTTTTTTTTATCGAATAATAGTCCTTTTTCATTTAAATAATAATATTTTTTTCCTAAAATTACACCATCAAAAAGACATAAGTTCTATATTTAGGAACGACTATATTGGTATAACAATGAATTAGACACAACAATTACTACAAATACTTGTGACTATACTGAACTTGTGAATGATTTCAGATAAATCTAATTGAAAAGTAAATTAAATGTTAATTGTAATACAGAAATAATTTACTATTATTTTAAATCGACCCTTTTGCTAACGTTTTCCTTTGAGCATTACTTTACACTTTCAAAGAATGTTTAAAGTGTTTTAAAAAATATTTTAAGTGTAAAGTAATGCTTAAAGGAAAAAGGTTAGCAAAAGGGTCGATTTAAAATAATAGTAAATTATTACTGTATTACAATTAACATTTAATTTACTTTTCTGTTAGATTTTGTCTGAAATCATTCACGAGTTCAGTAGGCTAGGAAATTGCTATTTTAAGTAATTGTTGTGTCTAATTTATTGATACACCAATATAATCGTTCCTAAATATAGAATTGATGTCATTTGGATGGTGTAATTTTAGGAAAAATTATTACTATTTAAATAATAAAGGACTATTATTCGATAAAAATAAAAGTAAGCGGACGCTTTTTTTCACTGATATTCAATTTAGCGAAATTCAACTATTCTGTCCATAATGTTTTCCGTTACGTTTTTATATCGAATATATTGTTTTATTTGAAAAAAATATCACCAGCGTTACTTATTTGTACCAACGATTCCCCGTACTTAGTTCCAATTTAAGCCTCATGCGAATTTAGTTCCAATGGAAACGAATTTAGTTCCAATTTAGGCGAACTTAGTTCCAATAACTAGAGAAAAACGAAAACCAATTTAGTTCCAATGCATGCAAATTTAGTTCCAATGTTGCAGGTGTGGGGCGAGCCACATAGTTGACGAAGAATGTTTAATGCCACTATTAGGTAGATGGTTAAATAATAATTGTAAATAACTAACCCAAAACGCCCAAGCTCCTAACCAAAACAATCTTATCCCAAACAACACCCATCCTCTTAACCCAAACAATTCAATTCAATTAATTTATATTTAATCATTTAAAATGATATTCATTGTAAAAAACAACGCCCAAGCTCTTAATCCAAACTACGCCCAACCTCCTAACCCAAACAACGCCCATCCACCTAAACCGAAACAACTGATAAATATTGTATTTGGTGTGAAAATGGCACAATGTGCATGACTTGAGTATATAATACTACAGACTCAGTCAGTCAGTATCAGTATACTCGTGATTAATATATATATATTTAAAATATGTAATTATACATTTAATTCATTAATAATAATTCGTTTTTGTAAAAATGACAGAAGGGTTTTACAATTATTTACAATTATTGTTGACCCTGATCCACCCCAAATAGTGGCAATACGAAAAGGCTTCGCCTACTACATGGCTATCCCCACGATTGAAACATTGGAACTAAGTTCGTACCCATTGGAACTAAATTCGCATCCATTGGAATTAAGTTAGTTTTGATATTCTGGGATTGGAACTAAGTTCGCTTTGTAAAATTTATTTTGGAACTAAATTCGTTTCAATTGGAACTAAGATCGCCTTTGAAAACTATTCTTATTCAATTATTTTTTGGTCACTAAGAAAAAGATCCTTCTAAACGCACTAACTCATTGTTTATTATTTAATCCTGATTTATGTGTTGTTTGTTTTTGGCCTGTCCCGCTGTGTGAATTTTACTAATGAAATAAAATTAAATTTTGGTCGTTCCGTGTAGGCCTGACTTTCCTCCAATCTTGTCATTCCGGCCCTATGGGTCGTCCTCCTTTCAATCTCATTTACAGACAACCTTTGAAGGGTGGGTAACCTTCTTTTCTTCAAACTAGACACATTTACTACCGGTATGTTTTGGGCATAGTAGCTCAGTTCTCCAATTAATAATTTTGTATATTACAATTCAATTAAATAAAATGAAAACAATTAATTATGGCGATACACAATTAGGTGGAAATGGATCAGATAATAATAAATTCGTTGATGAAAATAAACACATTCACACTTATGATGATATTTGGCCTCTCATAGGTTCTTTTGGCTGCTATCAATGGGTTGTTGTTTATTGCACTATTGTGTGGGGCGAGACACGTAGTCGGCGAGCCTTGGCATACGGTTCATATAGGGCAAATGGGGCATGTCCGTCTGTCTGTCTGTCTGTCTGGTAAATGTTTGAACGCGAATTTCTCGGCATCGCTGGTTCGGAATTGAACCAAACTTAGTAGGTAAGTAGTAGAGAGAAAGTTTAGAAAGTTTGTAAAGTTTGGTGAAAAATCATGCAGTCTGACGTCAGCTACGACAGATTATGTGGTTTTTAGAAAATGTTAAATTTCTCGGGAAGGCCTCATTTTCCTGAGCTGAAATTTTGGTGGCCTGTAGAGAATCATGAAGTCTATCTTTTACGAAATTGAAAAGTTAAGACATTTAATTGGGGATCCGCTAGAGACTCAGAAGTAATGACATAGGCCTACCGGTACGGTACTGCTGTACAGTGCTGCACTGGTAAGTACGAAATTGCAGAATAACAATTTGACACCACCTAGCGGATTAACATATGATTGTATATCGAATGAATACATTTATAGCATGGGATATGGGGTCCAAACTAGACATGCCCCATTTGCTCTATATGAACCGTATGCCAAGGCTTGCCGACTACGTGCTGCGCGAAGTCCCCACGAACGTGTTATTATGTGCGTCAATTCCAACACTGCTGATCATGGAAATGGTGCTTCTTAGCGCGCACACCGGTTACCACTGCGATGTTTCGTATATTGTTGATAAACTTGGAGAGATTTAAAACAAGGATCGAATCAAATGTCGCCATGGCTGGTCATTTGACCAGTCCGTCTTCACAAACACCTACCTCATGAAATTTAATTTCTTTTGTGAAAAGGATGTAGAGTTTCAATTTGCGAAAACGGCATTTATTCTCACAATAATACCCGGAGCGGGATTATTCAGCGCGATTTCAGATATATGGGGACGGAAGAAAGCCATATTTCTCGCATTCTTGTTGCAAAGTATGGGTCAATCCTTCATGTTTATTTTCCCGGGAAATATACATTATTTTATATTTCAACAAATAGTTTTGGGAATGAGTTATTCAGCCCCCCTTATGATTGGGACTATCCTGGCCATGGAACTCGTTGGCTATGAGTACAGAACCTTTATTGGTGTCTCTTTTGAAGCATTTATTGGAGTAGGCATGATGCTATCCACTGTCTGTTCGTACATATTCCGACGGTTACCATGGTATTATTTTCACTTATATCAGTGTCTATTTCCTTTCATGTGTCTGTTCTTCTATGTTGTCTGGCCTGAATCGCCAAGATGGTTGGCAACCACAGGGAAATGGAAGCAAGCGTTGAATGTTATGCCGAAAATTGCTCGCATTAATAATAAACAAATAGGTGATGATACTACAGGAGGTATTACTAGGGATCTAGGACACTTCCCCCCCGGACACTTCCCCCCCGGACACTTGCCCCCGCCCAAGTAGGACACTTCCCCCCCGGACACTTCCCCCACGGACACTTGCCCCCCGGACACTTCCCCCCCCAGTTAAAGTGTTAAAACTCTCTCTTTGAAATAATTAATTCATGTTTGTATCATCAGATAATAAATTGACTAAGTAGGAGCTGTATTGAATGTTAACCAATTTAATATATAAATTACTACAATATTATATAATTCAACAAAATCCTATTAAAAATATTGCAAGTAACCAGGACATTTAATATGTAGTGTGTATAATATCTATATAGTATGTATAGTAGTAATATATATATCAATATGTAATGCTGAACACAGAATACAGGTCGACGCACCCCGATTTTACCCTGGAGAGGTATAATTTTGATTGCAACAATAATATTCATTCCCATCTGCTAAATTTGAAGAAGACTATTACATAAACCTATAATTAAAACAATTAATTATTATAATTCTATAGTTAATAAAAACAGTATATCATTCAGGGGATGGAATTTATAGGTCATCTAATATAATTAATTGTTTAAAGATTAGCAAACAATACGATGTAATTGCATTGATAAAACCCATAAATAAAACTTGGATATAAAATGTAAAATCGGGATGCAAAAGATCACTTTCTGAGCTACGAAAGGAAAATTGGATACAACTTATCTGGATACAAGCGGTCCGTTTACCTTAAAAAATTAAAAATACGAATGTGCGAAGTTAAGAACAGTCGGGGGGGGGGGGGGAAGTGTCCGCGGGGGGGAAGTGTCTGGGGGGGGAAGTGTCCGGGGGGGAAGTGTCCTACTTGAGCGGGGGGGAACTGTCCGGGGGGGAAGTGTCCGAACACCATGTAAACCACTTTATACTATACTATATGATGATACTATATGTGAGGTATTACTAGATATTTAACATCGTCGCAATATAGAGAAAGCTCTACGATAGGCAAATCAAAAAAAATTCACAACAGTTTGATTTTGAAGAAAATTTTGTATCATTTTGAATTAATGAAACGTATTGTTTTATCAGTGAGATAAAGTGCTGTAAATTTCTCCCAAATTGCGGGCCCCTTCCAACTTACGGGCCCCCGGCAGCTGCCCCTGTTGCCCCCCCCCCCCCACCCCCCCCCCCCTTAATCCGTCCCTGCATTCGCATACCTACCGTTCCCTCTCCGCCGATTCAACTTCGCGACCACCAATCGAATCGCGCTATGGACGTACATTGCGACCACCAAAACGATATCAGAACTATTATTACCCTTCGGCACGCTTTTCACCTGACTCAACATAATATGTGAAGTGATATAGTGACTGATGGCAGATATAGTGACTGTGATATATTAACTTAAAATATAGTGATATAGGCCTGTGGGGCGAGCCACGAAGTTGGCGGAGCCTTAGCGAATTGACACTGTTAGGGGGTGGGTCAATTTATGCAAATAGTTGTCGTCGTCGTCGTCGTCGTTGTCGTCGTCGTCGTTACGATTTTGACATGCTAATAACTTTGTCGGATTTAAAGCTGCCAAGTTGAAAATTTGTAGGTATCAATATGAGCAAAAGTTGAGATTTTTGAGAGACTTTCAGACACCATCAGTGCAATGGTCTCCCGCTAGAGGGCCACATGTCTAAACATTAAATGCCCTCCCATTTCTTTGCTTTTAATCCGTTTAAGCTGAAACTTGGCAGATATGTATTAGACCATTAGCTGTGACTTTCAAAGGAGGCGAATCCATCTGCAGTTCTCCAGTCTGCCGCTAGAGGGCCAACGTGACAACGACAACTATTTGCATAAATTGACCCACCCCCTAACAGTGTCAATTCGCTAAGGCTTCGCCAACTTCGTGCTGCGCGAAGTCCCCACTTCGTGTAGTGTACATACTAACTGTAAAATCTTGACTATTGGCTTGTCAGTAAAACTATTAGATACTCAGCAGATGATGCAGATTCAGTAGTCTGTGACTGATATTGTCAGTACAAACTACTGCAGTCAGTAGTCTGTGACTGATATTATCAGTACAAACTACTGCAGTCAGTAGTCTGTGACTCATATTGTCAGTACAAACTACTGCAGTCAGTAGTCTGTGACTCATATTGTCAGTACAAACTACTGCAGTCAGTAGTCTGTGACTCATATTGTCAGTACAAACTACTGCAGTCAGTAGTCTGTGACTCATATTGTCAGTACAAACTACTGCAGTCAGTAGTCTGTGACTGATATTGTCAGTACAAACTACTGCAGTCAGTAGTCTGTGACTCATATTATCAGTACAAACTACTGCAGTCAGTAGTCTGTGACTCATATTGTCAGTACAAACTACTGCAGTCACTAGTCTGTGACTCATATTGTCAGTACAAACTACTGCAGTCAGTAGTCTGTGACTCATATTGTCAGTACAAACTACTGCAGTCAGTAGTCTGTGACTGATATTGTCAGTACAAACTACTGCAGTCAGTAGTCTGTGACTCATATTGTCAGTACAAACTACTGCAGTCAGTAGTCTGTGACTCATATTGTCAGTACAAACTACTGCAGTCACTAGTCTGTGACTCATATTGTCAGTACAAACTACTGCAGTCAGTAGTCTGTGACTGATATTGTCAGTACAAACTACTGCAGTCACTAGACTGTGACTCATATTGTCAGTACAAACTACTGCAGTCAGTAGTCTGTGACTCATATTGTCAGTACAAACTACTGCAGTCAGTAGTCTGTGACTCATATTGTCAGTACAAACTACTGCAGTCACTAGTCTGTGACTGATATTGTCAGTACAAACTACTGCAGTCAGTAGTCTGTGACTCATATTGTCAGTACAAACTACTGCAGTCAGTAGTCTGTGACTGATATTGTCAGTACAAACTACTGCAGTCACTAGACTGTGACTCATATTGTCAGTACAAACTACTGCAGTCAGTAGTCTGTGACTCATATTGTCAGTACAAACTACTGCAGTCAGTAGTCTGTGACTCATATTGTCAGTACAAACTACTGCAGTCAGTAGTCTGTGACTCATATTGTCAGTACAAACTACTGCAGTCACTAGACTGTGACTCATATTGTCAGTACAAACTACTGCAGTCACTAGACTGTGACTCATATTGTCAGTACAAACTACTGCAGTCAGTAGTCTGTGACTCATATTGTCAGTACAAACTACTGCAGTCAGTAGTCTGTGACTCATATTGTCAGTACAAACTACTGCAGTCAGTAGTCTGTGACTCATATTGTCAGTACAAACTACTGCAGTCAGTAGTCTGCGACTCATATTGTCAGTACAAACTAATACAGTCAGTAGGTAGCTTCAGCTAGGTTTCCTACATTAATATACAACGGTTTAACTGTTTAATTGATTACTGGATTCTAAACTTATAATAATATAACGAAAGCGGGAAAACCTATTACTTTAGAAGATACAATAGATTATAATGTCTTCTATAGATAAATAATTATTATAGTAGAATAAAACCGCAATCCTATATTTTTTTTATATTTTTTTTAAAGTTTATCTTCAGTGGGATGCCCAACACAACACACAGTTATCGTATACGTTCCTGTGCTCCTGGGTGAATCCATTTGTGGATGTTAAACGTTATTCATCCCTAATCCATTCCTGCTGAGCTGTCGCATACATCGGGCTGCTCTGCAGAATGAATCATCTTTTTGTGTCTGTTTAAGGCTATACTTGTTTTGTATCTCTTCTGGCAAGTATCAATATTACATGCAAACGCCTTCACATCCGAATGCGTCCATTCGTGTTTTTTTAGAACATCCTTTGTTTTAAATGGCTTACTGCAAATTTTACATACATACGCCCTCACGTAGGTGTGTATCGTCTTGTGTTTATACAGATTTGGCTTTGTAGAGAATTTCTTCCCGCAAGTTTCACATACAAACTTCGGCTCATCTGCGTGTATCTGCTTGTGTGTCTTTAAGGCTCTACTTGTTTTGTATCTCTTCTGGCAAGTATCAATATTACATGCAAACGCCTTCACATCCGAATGCGTCCGTTCGTGTTGGGTTAGAACTTCCTTTGTTTTAAATTGCTTACTGCAAATTTTACATACAAACGCCCTCACGTCGGTGTGTATTTTCTTGTGTTTATACAGATTTGGCTTTGTAGAGAATTTCTTCCCGCAAGTTTCACAAACAAACTTCGGCTTATCCGAATGCTTCTGTTTGTGTACGGATAAGCAGCTACTATTTTTGTAACGCTTCTGGCAAGCATCAATATGACATACAAACCGCCCCTCATCCGAATGTGCCTGCTTCTGTTGTGTTAGGTCTCCCTTTCCTTTGAATAGCCGGCTTCCCGAATGTGATAACCCACTACCGGTGCTGGTATCCATACTTGTACCACTTACAGGTACTGTTCCACTATTAACGGTATCCATAATGGTAGCATTTGCTGATCTATTGTCATCAATTATTAATCTACTACAACCCATGCCGACAACACTTGGTAATATACCCGTTGAAACGCAGGGGTTTTCCACATTTTGATGTTGTGAGCCAATACTAATTGGTTGCAAATTGGAATTAATTGTTGCTGGTATTAAAGGAGGCAAATGATCATTGCCAGTTTCAGACCCACTAACGCTATCTATATTATTAGAATATTCCAATGTACTAAAATCAATACCAGTAATACTCCATAAGATGTGGTATGTATGTTCCATTCCGTTATCATCCATATTATGAGGCTGATGTTCTACTGCCCAGATATTTCAAATCGTGAACCCACCACAATGCAATAGGCCTAAACTAAACTAATGGCACTGGTATAATAGCTTGGGTGACCATTTTTCAAATTTTAAAAATACGGCAATATTTTTTGATTTTTGTTATTGGTATGTATTCTAGAACATTAGTCGATATGTTTTTTTTATGGTAACTACTGTTTTTTTTTATTAGCTAGTATATTTTTTTAATTATATAAAAATGTGAAAAAATTCAAAAAATTTTAAAATATGGTAATATTTTTGAATTTTGTTATTGGATGTATTCTAGAACATTAGTAGATATGTTTTTTTATGGTAGCTATAGTTAATCAATAGTATAGTTAAAATAGCTATAATGAAAAAAACACTAGCTTCTATCAAAATCACCACAATCACAAAAATCTATCATGTAATGAGTCCACAATATGTTCCAGAACATAAATCAATAGTCAAAAACAGCTATAAAACAGCTATAAAAAAAGAGTTTTTATATATTATAATAGTTAGGCCTACTTTTTTTGCTTTGTTTTTGAGTGTTTTTTTTTATATTGGTGATTTATTATTAACCTTATTAGATATTTTTTTTATGGTACAGTAGCTAGTATTTTTGGAAAATGTAAACAAAATTATAATTAAAATTTAATAAAATAAAATTTTTGGTCATTAATTTATTCTGCAACAGTTTAAACCTGAAATATCAGTTTGCACATTTTTTATATAATTTCAAAAAAATGTAAATGAGTCCACAATATGTTCCAGAACATAATTCAATAGTCAAAAACAGCTATAAAATAGGCAGGATATGGTTATACATACTATACTAGCACCTAACCTTATTAGCTAGTATTTTTTTAAATTATATAAAAAGTTGGCTAGAGTTCCGTATGCAGTCGCATTTGATATTTTGATATTAATTAATGAAATGATGTACTTTTTGCATAGTAATTTCACCACTGACTTCATTGCAAAATTTTTCAAAAAAAAAATTGTGTTCTAGAACATTAAAGCTAATCGACTAGCTAGAAATTTTTCAAAACATTTTTTTGAAATTTCTAAAAATACTGTAATTTTTTGTGTTCTAGAACATTATTAGATATGTTTATTTATGGTAGCTAGTGTTTTTTTTACGAGCTAGTATTTTTTGTAATTATAAAAATATGTAAAACATATTGATATTTCAGGTTTAAACTGATGCAGAATATATTAATGACCAAAAAAACATTGATGGTATTATAGCAGTTTACATTTTTTGAATGGTAACAATGATTTATGTTATAAAAATGTAGTTTTTTTAATTACTAGCCATCTTAAATTTGAAAAATGACTAGCTACCGTATATGTTCCAGAACATTATATTTTTTATTTTATTTATGTTCTAGAACAGTGTATAATAATAATATTTTGTTCTAGAACTCTACAATGTTGCTATGGTAACAATGATTTATGTTATAAAAATGCAACTGCATACGGAAATATTCCCTAAAAAATTTAAAAATATTAAAATCTTTAAAATACGGTAATATTTTTGATTTTTTTATTGGTATGTAGGCCTATTCTAGAACATTAGTAGATATGTTTTTTATGGTAGCTAGTGTTTTTTTTATTAGCTAGTATTTTTTTTAATTATATAAAAAAAAGCTCGACTTGATACTCAAGCTAAAATATTGGCAATTGGTTCAAAGCTGCTATGGCTGTACCATTAACTGATGTTGTCATTTAGGCTGAAGCAGAGGAAAAAGTTAGGTTAGCCCAGTCTATATTGACAAAAGATATAACAGTTAGCAGTACCACAACCGTTAATGCACACAAGTCAGACTATAAGCATATGAAAAGCCATTGTCAAACACCCCCAAATCAAAACGGTCCAAGACTTGAACTGAAATATACATATTGCGGGCAGCAGGGTCATGGAAAATTCCCAGGTGCGAAAGCACGATCTGAGAATTGCCCTGCATGGGATAAAAAGATAAACACATTTAAGTCAGTCTGCCAGAACGAGAGACAAGAACATGTCAAAGTGTCAAGACCGATGATGAGGCAGATTACGCATGTTTCATGTTACTCCCTACCGTAGCTGGTATAACTTCACACGGAAATGGGTTTAAATTCAAACCACGTTGAGTGGAGCAAAGAAATGAGCTGGATCAAGAAGAAGCCATCACTGCCGTATCTAAATGTCTCTATTGAGCTACTGGTAAAGGCACATAAGGAAATGCATCAAGAATCATCTATAAATCAAGTTAAACGAAGACGAAGCGTGATTATATCAAGTTGTGCTGATACAGGTGCCCAAGTAACTGTTGCTGGGCCAGACGTAATGCAAACATTAGGCATTGAACATAAACATTTAATACCTGTGACAAAGAACATCAGCACTGCTGGTGATATGAAAATGAATATATTGGGGGCAGCATTCTTGAAAATATCACCTGCTTTGCGGAGAAAGCCTTATGTTTCAACAAATCAACTCTACTATTTCGCAAAGGAGTGTAAGGGTATTTATTGCATTGATTTATATATTATATCCCCAAACTTTCCAAAATGTTCCTCAACAACGTCATTAGCCACAATACAAGGAAATGCTAAGGTACATGACATAAATGCAACCAACAATCAGTTAGCCAGAGTGCGGTTGTCTGCTGAGATCCAAGCCACCCCCTCTACCAAATGCACTCCCTTTCAATACCTCAGATACTGATAAGTTAGCATCATGGAATCTCGATTATTACGGGTCATCAGCATTCAACACATGTGAGCATCAGCCTCTTCCCCGGATGCATGGCGAACCACTTAAGATAGTATTAAAGCCTGATGCATCTCCTGTTGCAGTCCACATCCCTATACCAATACCAATTCATTTCCAAGACAAAGTAAAAAATGACCTCATTAGGGATTGCAATCTTGGAGTTTTAGAAAAGTTCCTGTAAACACACCAGCAGATTGGATACATCGTATGCTCATAGTTCCCAAGAAAGATGGAACTCCACGACGAACAATTGATTATCAACCCTTGAATAACAATTCCATCCGCCAAACCCATCACACCATATCACCGTATCATCAAGCAGCCATGAGCATTCCACCAGATACTAAGAAGACTGTATTGGATGCATGGAATGGATACCATTCAGTGTTAACTAGATCCAGAATCACGAAAGCTAACCACTTTCATCACCCCATGGGGTACTTATCGTTATAGAACATCACCACATGGATGTATTGCATCTGGAGATGCTTAAACTCACCGCTATGACGAAATTAAATTAACATCGAAAAACATCGAAAACTGAAACGAAATCGCAACTGATGGTGGACCTTCATTCACATCAAATGATACACAGCGATTCTTACGCAATTGGGGAGTGTGGCACCGTCTCTCTTCAGTGGCTTACCCACATAGCAAGTGTAGAGAAGAACTCGGTGTTAAAACTGCTAAGAGAATGATCTTCGAGAACACAGGTCCACATGGCACACTAGACAATGATAGAATGGCAAGAGCATTACTGCAATATCGTTATACACCACTACAGGATATCAATTTATCTCCGGCACAAATTATATTCGGCCGACAACTCAAAGATTTCCAGCCAGTTCGTGAAGGAGACTTCAAGATTAGAAACGAGGCGAATTGCAGCCATGGACAGATAAGTAGCTCTAGCTAGAAGACATATGCGGGAACTCGAGAGATTGAATGCCCATACACAAGAATTAAAACCATTACAAATGGGACAATCCGTATTGGTCCAAAATCAACGTGGCAATATTCCAAACAAGTGGCAAAAAACGGGAATTGTCGTAGAAAAGAAGCCACACAGACAATATCTGGTACGTAAGGATGGTTCAGGATTAATAACGCTTAGAAAACCACACAGACAATATCTGGTACGTATGGATGGTTCAGGATTAATAACGCTTAGAAAACCACACAGACAATATCTCGTACGTAAGGATGGTTCAGGATTAATAACGCTTAGAAAACCACACAGACAATATCTGGTACGTATGGATGGTTCAGGATTAATAACGCTTAGAAAACCACACAGACAATATCTGGTACGTAAGGATGGTTCAGGATTAATAACGCTTAGAAAACCACACAGACAATATCTCGTACGTAAGGATGGTTCAGGATTAATAACGCTTAGAAAACCACACAGACAATATCTGGTACGTATGGATGGTTCAGGATTAATAACGCTTAGAAAACCACACAGACAATATCTGGTACGTAAGGATGGTTCAGGATTAATAACGCTTAGAAAACCACACAGACAATATCTGGTACGTAAGGATGGTTCAGGATTAATAACGCTTAGAAAACCACACAGACAATATCTGGTACGTAAGGATGGTTCAGGATTAATAACGCTTAGAAAACCACACAGACAATATCTGGTACGTAAGGATGGTTCAGGATTAATAACGCTTAGAAAACCACACAGACAATATCTGGTACGTAAGGATGGTTCAGGATTAATAACGCTTAGAAAACCACACAGACAATATCTGGTACGTAAGGATGGTTCAGGATTAATAACGCTTAGAAAACCACACAGACAATATCTGGTACGTAAGGATGGTTCAGGATTAATAACGCTTAGAAAACCACACAGACAATATCTGGTACGTAAGGATGGTTCAGGATTAATAACGCTTAGAAAACCACACAGACAATATCTGGTACGTAAGGATGGTTCAGGATTAATAACGCTTAGAAAACCACACAGACAATATCTGGTACGTAAGGATGGTTCAGGATTAATAACGCTTAGAAAACCACACAGACAATATCTGGTACGTAAGGATGGTTCAGGATTAATAACGCTTAGAAAACCACACAGACAATATCTGGTACGTAAGGATGGTTCAGGATTAATAACGCTTAGAAAACCACACAGACAATATCTGGTACGTAAGGATGGTTCAGGATTAATAACGCTTAGAAAACCACACAGACAATATCTGGTACGTAAGGATGGTTCAGGATTAATAACGCTTAGAAAACCACACAGACAATATCTGGTACGTAAGGATGGTTCAGGATTAATAACGCTTAGAAAACCACACAGACAATATCTGGTACGTAAGGATGGTTCAGGATTAATAACGCTTAGAAAACCACACAGACAATATCTGGTACGTAAGGATGGTTCAGGATTAATAACGCTTAGAAAACCACACAGACAATATCTGGTACGTAAGGATGGTTCAGGATTAATAACGCTTAGAAAACCACACAGACAATATCTGGTACGTAAGGATGGTTCAGGATTAATAACGCTTAGAAAACCACACAGACAATATCTGGTACGTAAGGATGGTTCAGGATTAATAACGCTTAGAAAACCACACAGACAATATCTGGTACGTAAGGATGGTTCAGGATTAATAACGCTTAGAAAACCACACAGACAATATCTGGTACGTAAGGATGGTTCAGGATTAATAACGCTTAGAAAACCACACAGACAATATCTGGTACGTAAGGATGGTTCAGGATTAATAACGCTTAGAAAACCACACAGACAATATCTGGTACGTAAGGATGGTTCAGGATTAATAACGCTTAGAAAACCACACAGACAATATCTGGTACGTAAGGATGGTTCAGGATTAATAACGCTTAGAAAACCACACAGACAATATCTGGTACGTAAGGATGGTTCAGGATTAATAACGCTTAGAAAACCACACAGACAATATCTGGTACGTAAGGATGGTTCAGGATTAATAACGCTTAGAAAACCACACAGACAATATCTGGTACGTAAGGATGGTTCAGGATTAATAACGCTTAGAAAACCACACAGACAATATCTGGTACGTAAGGATGGTTCAGGATTAATAACGCTTAGAAAACCACACAGACAATATCTGGTACGTAAGGATGGTTCAGGATTAATAACGCTTAGAAAACCACACAGACAATATCTGGTACGTAAGGATGGTTCAGGATTAATAACGCTTAGAAAACCACACAGACAATATCTGGTACGTAAGGATGGTTCAGGATTAATAACGCTTAGAAAACCACACAGACAATATCTGGTACGTAAGGATGGTTCAGGATTAATAACGCTTAGAAAACCACACAGACAATATCTGGTACGTAAGGATGGTTCAGGATTAATAACGCTTAGAAAACCACACAGACAATATCTGGTACGTAAGGATGGTTCAGGATTAATAACGCTTAGAAAACCACACAGACAATATCTGGTACGTAAGGATGGTTCAGGATTAATAACGCTTAGAAAACCACACAGACAATATCTGGTACGTAAGGATGGTTCAGGATTAATAACGCTTAGAAAACCACACAGACAATATCTGGTACGTAAGGATGGTTCAGGATTAATAACGCTTAGAAAACCACACAGACAATATCTGGTACGTAAGGATGGTTCAGGATTAATAACGCTTAGAAAACCACACAGACAATATCTGGTACGTAAGGATGGTTCAGGATTAATAACGCTTAGAAAACCACACAGACAATATCTGGTACGTAAGGATGGTTCAGGATTAATAACGCTTAGAAAACCACACAGACAATATCTGGTACGTAAGGATGGTTCAGGATTAATAACGCTTAGAAAACCACACAGACAATATCTGGTACGTAAGGATGGTTCAGGATTAATAACGCTTAGAAAACCACACAGACAATATCTGGTACGTAAGGATGGTTCAGGATTAATAACGCTTAGAAAACCACACAGACAATATCTGGTACGTAAGGATGGTTCAGGATTAATAACGCTTAGAAAACCACACAGACAATATCTGGTACGTAAGGATGGTTCAGGATTAATAACGCTTAGAAAACCACACAGACAATATCTGGTACGTAAGGATGGTTCAGGATTAATAACGCTTAGAAAACCACACAGACAATATCTGGTACGTAAGGATGGTTCAGGATTAATAACGCTTAGAAAACCACACAGACAATATCTGGTACGTAAGGATGGTTCAGGATTAATAACGCTTAGAAAACCACACAGACAATATCTGGTACGTAAGGATGGTTCAGGATTAATAACGCTTAGAAAACCACACAGACAATATCTGGTACGTAAGGATGGTTCAGGATTAATAACGCTTAGAAAACCACACAGACAATATCTGGTACGTAAGGATGGTTCAGGATTAATAACGCTTAGAAAACCACACAGACAATATCTGGTACGTAAGGATGGTTCAGGATTAATAACGCTTAGAAAACCACACAGACAATATCTGGTACGTAAGGATGGTTCAGGATTAATAACGCTTAGAAAACCACACAGACAATATCTGGTACGTAAGGATAGGTTCAGGATTAATAACGCTTAGAAAACCACACAGACAATATCTGGTACGTAAGGATGGTTCAGGATTAATAACGCTTAGAAAACCACACAGACAATATCTGGTACGTAAGGATGGTTCAGGATTAATAACGCTTAGAAAACCACACAGACAATATCTGGTACGTAAGGATGGTTCAGGATTAATAACGCTTAGAAAACCACACAGACAATATCTGGTACGTAAGGATGGTTCAGGATTAATAACGCTTAGAAAACCACACAGACAATATCTGGTACGTAAGGATGGTTCAGGATTAATAACGCTTAGAAAACCACACAGACAATATCTGGTACGTAAGGATGGTTCAGGATTAATAACGCTTAGAAAACCACACAGACAATATCTGGTACGTAAGGATGGTTCAGGATTAATAACGCTTAGAAAACCACACAGACAATATCTGGTACGTAAGGATGGTTCAGGATTAATAACGCTTAGAAAACCACACAGACAATATCTGGTACGTATGGATGGTTCAGGATTAATAACGCTTAGAAAACCACACAGACAATATCTGGTACGTAAGGATAGGTTCAGGATTAATAACGCTTAGAAAACCACACAGACAATATCTGGTACGTAAGGATGGTTCAGGATTAATAACGCTTAGAAAACCACACAGACAATATCTGGTACGTAAGGATGGTTCAGGATTAATAACGCTTAGAAAACCACACAGACAATATCTGGTACGTAAGGATGGTTCAGGATTAATAACGCTTAGAAAACCACACAGACAATATCTGGTACGTAAGGATAGGTTCAGGATTAATAACGCTTAGAAAACCACACAGACAATATCTGGTACGTAAGGATGGTTCAGGATTAATAACGCTTAGAAAACCACACAGACAATATCTGGTACGTAAGGATAGGTTCAGGATTAATAACGCTTAGAAAACCACACAGACAATATCTGGTACGTAAGGATGGTTCAGGATTAATAACGCTTAGAAAACCACACAGACAATATCTGGTACGTAAGGATGGTTCAGGATTAATAACGCTTAGAAAACCACACAGACAATATCTGGTACGTAAGGATGGTTCAGGATTAATAACGCTTAGAAAACCACACAGACAATATCTGGTACGTAAGGATGGTTCAGGATTAATAACGCTTAGAAAACCACACAGACAATATCTGGTACGTAAGGATGGTTCAGGATTAATAACGCTTAGAAAACCACACAGACAATATCTGGTACGTAAGGATGGTTCAGGATTAATAACGCTTAGAAAACCACACAGACAATATCTGGTACGTAAGGATGGTTCAGGATTAATAACGCTTAGAAAACCACACAGACAATATCTGGTACGTAAGGATGGTTCAGGATTAATAACGCTTAGAAAACCACACAGACAATATCTGGTACGTAAGGATGGTTCAGGATTAATAACGCTTAGAAAACCACACAGACAATATCTGGTACGTAAGGATAGGTTCAGGATTAATAACGCTTAGAAAACCACACAGACAATATCTGGTACGTAAGGATGGTTCAGGATTAATAACGCTTAGAAAACCACACAGACAATATCTGGTACGTAAGGATAGGTTCAGGATTAATAACGCTTAGAAAACCACACAGACAATATCTGGTACGTAAGGATGGTTCAGGATTAATAACGCTTAGAAAACCACACAGACAATATCTGGTACGTAAGGATGGTTCAGGATTAATAACGCTTAGAAAACCACACAGACAATATCTGGTACGTAAGGATGGTTCAGGATTAATAACGCTTAGAAAACCACACAGACAATATCTGGTACGTAAGGATAGGTTCAGGATTAATAACGCTTAGAAAACCACACAGACAATATCTGGTACGTAAGGATAGGTTCAGGATTAATAACGCTTAGAAAACCACACAGACAATATCTGGTACGTAAGGATGGTTCAGGATTAATAACGCTTAGAAAACCACACAGACAATATCTGGTACGTATGGATAGGTTCAGGATTAATAACGCTTAGAAAACCACACAGACAATATCTGGTACGTAAGGATAGGTTCAGGATTAATAACGCTTAGAAAACCACACAGACAATATCTGGTACGTAAGGATAGGTTCAGGATTAATAACGCTTAGAAAACCACACAGACAATATCTGGTACGTATGGATAGGTTCAGGATTAATAACGCTTAGAAAACCACACAGACAATATCTGGTACGTAAGGATAGGTTCAGGATTAATAACGCTTAGAAAACCACACAGACAATATCTGGTACGTATGGATAGGTTCAGGATTAATAACGCTTAGAAAACCACACAGACAATATCTGGTACGTAAGGATGGTTCAGGATTAATAACGCTTAGAAAACCACACAGACAATATCTGGTACGTAAGGATAGGTTCAGGATTAATAACGCTTAGAAAACCACACAGACAATATCTGGTACGTATGGATAGGTTCAGGATTAATAACGCTTAGAAAACCACACAGACAATATCTGGTACGTAAGGATAGGTTCAGGATTAATAACGCTTAGAAAACCACACAGACAATATCTGGTACGTAAGGATGGTTCAGGATTAATAACGCTTAGAAAACCACACAGACAATATCTGGTACGTAAGGATAGGTTCAGGATTAATAACGCTTAGAAAACCACACAGACAATATCTGGTACGTAAGGATAGGTTCAGGATTAATAACGCTTAGAAAACCACACAGACAATATCTGGTACGTAAGGATAGGTTCAGGATTAATAACGCTTAGAAAACCACACAGACAATATCTGGTACGTAAGGATGGTTCAGGATTAATAACGCTTAGAAAACCACACAGACAATATCTGGTACGTAAGGATAGGTTCAGGATTAATAACGCTTAGAAAACCACACAGACAATATCTGGTACGTAAGGATAGGTTCAGGATTAATAACGCTTAGAAAACCACACAGACAATATCTGGTACGTAAGGATAGGTTCAGGATTAATAACGCTTAGAAAACCACACAGACAATATCTGGTACGTAAGGATAGGTTCAGGATTAATAACGCTTAGAAAACCACACAGACAATATCTGGTACGTAAGGATAGGTTCAGGATTAATAACGCTTAGAAAACCACACAGACAATATCTGGTACGTAAGGATAGGTTCAGGATTAATAACGCTTAGAAAACCACACAGACAATATCTGGTACGTAAGGATAGGTTCAGGATTAATAACGCTTAGAAAACCACACAGACAATATCTGGTACGTAAGGATAGGTTCAGGATTAATAACGCTTAGAAAACCACACAGACAATATCTGGTACGTATGGATAGGTTCAGGATTAATAACGCTTAGAAAACCACACAGACAATATCTGGTACGTAAGGATAGGTTCAGGATTAATAACGCTTAGAAAACCACACAGACAATATCTGGTACGTAAGGATAGGTTCAGGATTAATAACGCTTAGAAAACCACACAGACAATATCTGGTACGTAAGGATAGGTTCAGGATTAATAACGCTTAGAAAACCACACAGACAATATCTGGTACGTAAGGATAGGTTCAGGATTAATAACGCTTAGAAAACCAC
Source organism: Nemertoderma westbladi (assembly GCA_032718475.1). Lineage (NCBI taxonomy): Eukaryota > Metazoa > Xenacoelomorpha > Nemertodermatida > Nemertodermatidae > Nemertoderma > Nemertoderma westbladi. The sequence continues at coordinate 13,961 of JAUCBJ010002797.1, read as the reverse complement.
ACAGACAATATCTGGTACGTAAGGATAGGTTCAGGATTAATAACGCTTAGAAAACCACACAGACAATATCTGGTACGTAAGGATAGGTTCAGGATTAATAACGCTTAGAAAACCACACAGACAATATCTCGTACGTAAGGATAGGTTCAGGATTAATAACGCTTAGAAAACCACACAGACAATATCTGGTACGTAAGGATAGGTTCAGGATTAATAACGCTTAGAAAACCACACAGACAATATCTCGTACGTAAGGATAGGTTCAGGATTAATAACGCTTAGAAAACCACACAGACAATATCTGGTACGTAAGGATAGGTTCAGGATTAATAACGCTTAGAAAACCACACAGACAATATCTGGTACGTAAGGATAGGTTCAGGATTAATAACGCTTAGAAAACCACACAGACAATATCTGGTACGTATGGATAGGTTCAGGATTAATAACGCTTAGAAAACCACACAGACAATATCTGGTACGTAAGGATAGGTTCAGGATTAATAACGCTTAGAAAACCACACAGACAATATCTGGTACGTAAGGATAGGTTCAGGATTAATAACGCTTAGAAAACCACACAGACAATATCTGGTACGTAAGGATAGGTTCAGGATTAATAACGCTTAGAAAACCACACAGACAATATCTGGTACGTAAGGATAGGTTCAGGATTAATAACGCTTAGAAAACCACACAGACAATATCTGGTACGTATGGATGGTTCAGGATTAATAACGCTTAGAAAACCACACAGACAATATCTCGTACGTAAGGATAGGTTCAGGATTAATAACGCTTAGAAAACCACACAGACAATATCTGGTACGTAAGGATAGGTTCAGGATTAATAACGCTTAGAAAACCACACAGACAATATCTGGTACGTAAGGATGGTTCAGGATTAATAACGCTTAGAAAACCACACAGACAATATCTGGTACGTAAGGATAGGTTCAGGATTAATAACGCTTAGAAAACCACACAGACAATATCTGGTACGTAAGGATGGTTCAGGATTAATAACGCTTAGAAAACCACACAGACAATATCTGGTACGTAAGGATAGGTTCAGGATTAATAACGCTTAGAAAACCACACAGACAATATCTGGTACGTAAGGATAGGTTCAGGATTAATAACGCTTAGAAAACCACACAGACAATATCTGGTACGTAAGGATAGGTTCAGGATTAATAACGCTTAGAAAACCACACAGACAATATCTGGTACGTAAGGATGGTTCAGGATTAATAACGCTTAGAAAACCACACAGACAATATCTGGTACGTAAGGATAGGTTCAGGATTAATAACGCTTAGAAAACCACACAGACAATATCTGGTACGTAAGGATAGGTTCAGGATTAATAACGCTTAGAAAACCACACAGACAATATCTGGTACGTAAGGATAGGTTCAGGATTAATAACGCTTAGAAAACCACACAGACAATATCTGGTACGTAAGGATAGGTTCAGGATTAATAACGCTTAGAAAACCACACAGACAATATCTCGTACGTAAGGATAGGTTCAGGATTAATAACGCTTAGAAAACCACACAGACAATATCTCGTACGTAAGGATAGGTTCAGGATTAATAACGCTTAGAAAACCACACAGACAATATCTGGTACGTAAGGATAGGTTCAGGATTAATAACGCTTAGAAAACCACACAGACAATATCTCGTACGTAAGGATAGGTTCAGGATTAATAACGCTTAGAAAACCACACAGACAATATCTGGTACGTAAGGATAGGTTCAGGATTAATAACGCTTAGAAAACCACACAGACAATATCTCGTACGTAAGGATAGGTTCAGGATTAATAACGCTTAGAAAACCACACAGACAATATCTGGTACGTAAGGATAGGTTCAGGATTAATAACGCTTAGAAAACCACACAGACAATATCTCGTACGTAAGGATAGGTTCAGGATTAATAACGCTTAGAAAACCACACAGACAATATCTGGTACGTAAGGATAGGTTCAGGATTAATAACGCTTAGAAAACCACACAGACAATATCTGGTACGTAAGGATAGGTTCAGGATTAATAACGCTTAGAAAACCACACAGACAATATCTGGTACGTAAGGATAGGTTCAGGATTAATAACGCTTAGAAAACCACACAGACAATATCTGGTACGTAAGGATAGGTTCAGGATTAATAACGCTTAGAAAACCACACAGACAATATCTGGTACGTAAGGATAGGTTCAGGATTAATAACGCTTAGAAAACCACACAGACAATATCTGGTACGTAAGGATAGGTTCAGGATTAATAACGCTTAGAAAACCACACAGACAATATCTGGTACGTAAGGATAGGTTCAGGATTAATAACGCTTAGAAAACCACACAGACAATATCTGGTACGTAAGGATAGGTTCAGGATTAATAACGCTTAGAAAACCACACAGACAATATCTGGTACGTAAGGATGGTTCAGGATTAATAACGCTTAGAAAACCACACAGACAATATCTGGTACGTAAGGATGGTTCAGGATTAATAACGCTTAGAAAACCACACAGACAATATCTGGTACGTAAGGATGGTTCAGGATTAATAACGCTTAGAAAACCACACAGACAATATCTGGTACGTAAGGATAGGTTCAGGATTAATAACGCTTAGAAAACCACACAGACAATATCTGGTACGTAAGGATGGTTCAGGATTAATAACGCTTAGAAAACCACACAGACAATATCTGGTACGTATGGATGGTTCAGGATTAATAACGCTTAGAAAACCACACAGACAATATCTGGTACGTAAGGATGGTTCAGGATTAATAACGCTTAGAAAACCACACAGACAATATCTGGTACGTAAGGATGGTTCAGGATTAATAACGCTTAGAAAACCACACAGACAATATCTGGTACGTAAGGATGGTTCAGGATTAATAACGCTTAGAAAACCACACAGACAATATCTGGTACGTAAGGATGGTTCAGGATTAATAACGCTTAGAAAACCACACAGACAATATCTGGTACGTAAGGATAGGTTCAGGATTAATAACGCTTAGAAAACCACACAGACAATATCTGGTACGTAAGGATAGGTTCAGGATTAATAACGCTTAGAAAACCACACAGACAATATCTGGTACGTAAGGATAGGTTCAGGATTAATAACGCTTAGAAAACCACACAGACAATATCTGGTACGTAAGGATAGGTTCAGGATTAATAACGCTTAGAAAACCACACAGACAATATCTGGTACGTAAGGATAGGTTCAGGATTAATAACGCTTAGAAAACCACACAGACAATATCTGGTACGTAAGGATAGGTTCAGGATTAATAACGCTTAGAAAACCACACAGACAATATCTGGTACGTAAGGATAGGTTCAGGATTAATAACGCTTAGAAAACCACACAGACAATATCTGGTACGTAAGGATAGGTTCAGGATTAATAACGCTTAGAAAACCACACAGACAATATCTGGTACGTAAGGATGGTTCAGGATTAATAACGCTTAGAAAACCACACAGACAATATCTGGTACGTAAGGATAGGTTCAGGATTAATAACGCTTAGAAAACCACACAGACAATATCTCGTACGTAAGGATAGGTTCAGGATTAATAACGCTTAGAAAACCACACAGACAATATCTGGTACGTAAGGATAGGTTCAGGATTAATAACGCTTAGAAAACCACACAGACAATATCTGGTACGTAAGGATAGGTTCAGGATTAATAACGCTTAGAAAACCACACAGACAATATCTGGTACGTAAGGATAGGTTCAGGATTAATAACGCTTAGAAAACCACACAGACAATATCTGGTACGTAAGGATGGTTCAGGATTAATAACGCTTAGAAAACCACACAGACAATATCTGGTACGTAAGGATAGGTTCAGGATTAATAACGCTTAGAAAACCACACAGACAATATCTGGTACGTAAGGATAGGTTCAGGATTAATAACGCTTAGAAAACCACACAGACAATATCTGGTACGTAAGGATAGGTTCAGGATTAATAACGCTTAGAAAACCACACAGACAATATCTGGTACGTAAGGATAGGTTCAGGATTAATAACGCTTAGAAAACCACACAGACAATATCTGGTACGTAAGGATAGGTTCAGGATTAATAACGCTTAGAAAACCACACAGACAATATCTGGTACGTAAGGATGGTTCAGGATTAATAACGCTTAGAAAACCACACAGACAATATCTGGTACGTAAGGATGGTTCAGGATTAATAACGCTTAGAAAACCACACAGACAATATCTGGTACGTAAGGATAGGTTCAGGATTAATAACGCTTAGAAAACCACACAGACAATATCTGGTACGTAAGGATAGGTTCAGGATTAATAACGCTTAGAAAACCACACAGACAATATCTGGTACGTAAGGATGGTTCAGGATTAATAACGCTTAGAAAACCACACAGACAATATCTGGTACGTAAGGATGGTTCAGGATTAATAACGCTTAGAAAACCACACAGACAATATCTGGTACGTAAGGATGGTTCAGGATTAATAACGCTTAGAAAACCACACAGACAATATCTGGTACGTAAGGATGGTTCAGGATTAATAACGCTTAGAAAACCACACAGACAATATCTGGTACGTAAGGATGGTTCAGGATTAATAACGCTTAGAAAACCACACAGACAATATCTGGTACGTATGGATGGTTCAGGATTAATAACGCTTAGAAAACCACACAGACAATATCTGGTACGTAAGGATGGTTCAGGATTAATAACGCTTAGAAAACCACACAGACAATATCTGGTACGTAAGGATAGGTTCAGGATTAATAACGCTTAGAAAACCACACAGACAATATCTGGTACGTAAGGATAGGTTCAGGATTAATAACGCTTAGAAAACCACACAGACAATATCTGGTACGTAAGGATAGGTTCAGGATTAATAACGCTTAGAAAACCACACAGACAATATCTGGTACGTAAGGATGGTTCAGGATTAATAACGCTTAGAAAACCACACAGACAATATCTGGTACGTAAGGATAGGTTCAGGATTAATAACGCTTAGAAAACCACACAGACAATATCTGGTACGTAAGGATAGGTTCAGGATTAATAACGCTTAGAAAACCACACAGACAATATCTGGTACGTAAGGATGGTTCAGGATTAATAACGCTTAGAAAACCACACAGACAATATCTGGTACGTAAGGATGGTTCAGGATTAATAACGCTTAGAAAACCACACAGACAATATCTGGTACGTAAGGATAGGTTCAGGATTAATAACGCTTAGAAAACCACACAGACAATATCTGGTACGTAAGGATAGGTTCAGGATTAATAACGCTTAGAAAACCACACAGACAATATCTGGTACGTAAGGATGGTTCAGGATTAATAACGCTTAGAAAACCACACAGACAATATCTGGTACGTAAGGATAGGTTCAGGATTAATAACGCTTAGAAAACCACACAGACAATATCTGGTACGTAAGGATAGGTTCAGGATTAATAACGCTTAGAAAACCACACAGACAATATCTGGTACGTAAGGATAGGTTCAGGATTAATAACGCTTAGAAAACCACACAGACAATATCTGGTACGTAAGGATAGGTTCAGGATTAATAACGCTTAGAAAACCACACAGACAATATCTGGTACGTAAGGATAGGTTCAGGATTAATAACGCTTAGAAAACCACACAGACAATATCTGGTACGTAAGGATAGGTTCAGGATTAATAACGCTTAGAAAACCACACAGACAATATCTCGTACGTAAGGATAGGTTCAGGATTAATAACGCTTAGAAAACCACACAGACAATATCTGGTACGTAAGGATGGTTCAGGATTAATAACGCTTAGAAAACCACACAGACAATATCTCGTACGTAAGGATGGTTCAGGATTAATAACGCTTAGAAAACCACACAGACAATATCTGGTACGTAAGGATAGGTTCAGGATTAATAACGCTTAGAAAACCACACAGACAATATCTGGTACGTAAGGATAGGTTCAGGATTAATAACGCTTAGAAAACCACACAGACAATATCTGGTACGTAAGGATGGTTCAGGATTAATAACGCTTAGAAAACCACACAGACAATATCTGGTACGTAAGGATGGTTCAGGATTAATAACGCTTAGAAAACCACACAGACAATATCTGGTACGTAAGGATGGTTCAGGATTAATAACGCTTAGAAAACCACACAGACAATATCTGGTACGTAAGGATGGTTCAGGATTAATAACGCTTAGAAAACCACACAGACAATATCTGGTACGTAAGGATGGTTCAGGATTAATAACGCTTAGAAAACCACACAGACAATATCTGGTACGTAAGGATGGTTCAGGATTAATAACGCTTAGAAAACCACACAGACAATATCTGGTACGTAAGGATAGGTTCAGGATTAATAACGCTTAGAAAACCACACAGACAATATCTGGTACGTAAGGATGGTTCAGGATTAATAACGCTTAGAAAACCACACAGACAATATCTGGTACGTAAGGATGGTTCAGGATTAATAACGCTTAGAAAACCACACAGACAATATCTGGTACGTAAGGATAGGTTCAGGATTAATAACGCTTAGAAAACCACACAGACAATATCTGGTACGTAAGGATGGTTCAGGATTAATAACGCTTAGAAAACCACACAGACAATATCTGGTACGTAAGGATGGTTCAGGATTAATAACGCTTAGAAAACCACACAGACAATATCTGGTACGTAAGGATGGTTCAGGATTAATAACGCTTAGAAAACCACACAGACAATATCTGGTACGTAAGGATGGTTCAGGATTAATAACGCTTAGAAAACCACACAGACAATATCTGGTACGTAAGGATGGTTCAGGATTAATAACGCTTAGAAAACCACACAGACAATATCTGGTACGTAAGGATGGTTCAGGATTAATAACGCTTAGAAAACCACACAGACAATATCTGGTACGTAAGGATGGTTCAGGATTAATAACGCTTAGAAAACCACACAGACAATATCTGGTACGTAAGGATAGGTTCAGGATTAATAACGCTTAGAAAACCACACAGACAATATCTCGTACGTAAGGATAGGTTCAGGATTAATAACGCTTAGAAAACCACACAGACAATATCTGGTACGTAAGGATAGGTTCAGGATTAATAACGCTTAGAAAACCACACAGACAATATCTCGTACGTAAGGATAGGTTCAGGATTAATAACGCTTAGAAAACCACACAGACAATATCTGGTACGTATGGATGGTTCAGGATTAATAACGCTTAGAAAACCACACAGACAATATCTCGTACGTAAGGATAGGTTCAGGATTAATAACGCTTAGAAAACCACACAGACAATATCTCGTACGTAAGGATAGGTTCAGGATTAATAACGCTTAGAAAACCACACAGACAATATCTGGTACGTAAGGATGGTTCAGGATTAATAACGCTTAGAAAACCACACAGACAATATCTCGTACGTAAGGATAGGTTCAGGATTAATAACGCTTAGAAAACCACACAGACAATATCTCGTACGTAAGGATAGGTTCAGGATTAATAACGCTTAGAAAACCACACAGACAATATCTGGTACGTAAGGATAGGTTCAGGATTAATAACGCTTAGAAAACCACACAGACAATATCTGGTACGTAAGGATAGGTTCAGGATTAATAACGCTTAGAAAACCACACAGACAATATCTCGTACGTAAGGATAGGTTCAGGATTAATAACGCTTAGAAAACCACACAGACAATATCTCGTACGTAAGGATAGGTTCAGGATTAATAACGCTTAGAAAACCACACAGACAATATCTGGTACGTAAGGATAGGTTCAGGATTAATAACGCTTAGAAAACCACACAGACAATATCTGGTACGTAAGGATAGGTTCAGGATTAATAACGCTTAGAAAACCACACAGACAATATCTGGTACGTAAGGATAGGTTCAGGATTAATAACGCTTAGAAAACCACACAGACAATATCTCGTACGTAAGGATAGGTTCAGGATTAATAACGCTTAGAAAACCACACAGACAATATCTCGTACGTAAGGATAGGTTCAGGATTAATAACGCTTAGAAAACCACACAGACAATATCTGGTACGTAAGGATAGGTTCAGGATTAATAACGCTTAGAAAACCACACAGACAATATCTGGTACGTAAGGATGGTTCAGGATTAATAACGCTTAGAAAACCACACAGACAATATCTCGGTACGTAAGGATGGTTCAGGATTAATAACGCTTAGAAAACCACACAGACAATATCTGGTACGTAAGGATGGTTCAGGATTAATAACGCTTAGAAAACCACACAGACAATATCTGGTACGTAAGGATGGTTCAGGATTAATAACGCTTAGAAAACCACACAGACAATATCTGGTACGTAAGGATGGTTCAGGATTAATAACGCTTAGAAAACCACACAGACAATATCTGGTACGTAAGGATGGTTCAGGATTAATAACGCTTAGAAAACCACACAGACAATATCTGGTACGTATGGATGGTTCAGGATTAATAACGCTTAGAAAACCACACAGACAATATCTGGTACGTATGGATGGTTCAGGATTAATAACGCTTAGAAAACCACACAGACAATATCTGGTACGTAAGGATGGTTCAGGATTAATAACGCTTAGAAAACCACACAGACAATATCTGGTACGTAAGGATGGTTCAGGATTAATAACGCTTAGAAAACCACACAGACAATATCTGGTACGTATGGATAGGTTCAGGATTAATAACGCTTAGAAAACCACACAGACAATATCTGGTACGTAAGGATGGTTCAGGATTAATAACGCTTAGAAAACCACACAGACAATATCTGGTACGTAAGGATAGGTTCAGGATTAATAACGCTTAGAAAACCACACAGACAATATCTGGTACGTAAGGATGGTTCAGGATTAATAACGCTTAGAAAACCACACAGACAATATCTGGTACGTATGGATAGGTTCAGGATTAATAACGCTTAGAAAACCACACAGACAATATCTGGTACGTAAGGATGGTTCAGGATTAATAACGCTTAGAAAACCACACAGACAATATCTGGTACGTAAGGATGGTTCAGGATTAATAACGCTTAGAAAACCACACAGACAATATCTGGTACGTAAGGATAGGTTCAGGATTAATAACGCTTAGAAAACCACACAGACAATATCTGGTACGTATGGATGGTTCAGGATTAATAACGCTTAGAAAACCACACAGACAATATCTGGTACGTATGGATGGTTCAGGATTAATAACGCTTAGAAAACCACACAGACAATATCTGGTACGTATGGATGGTTCAGGATTAATAACGCTTAGAAAACCACACAGACAATATCTGGTACGTATGGATGGTTCAGGATTAATAACGCTTAGAAAACCACACAGACAATATCTGGTACGTAAGGATGGTTCAGGATTAATAACGCTTAGAAAACCACACAGACAATATCTGGTACGTATGGATAGGTTCAGGATTAATAACGCTTAGAAAACCACACAGACAATATCTGGTACGTAAGGATAGGTTCAGGATTAATAACGCTTAGAAAACCACACAGACAATATCTGGTACGTAAGGATGGTTCAGGATTAATAACGCTTAGAAAACCACACAGACAATATCTGGTACGTATGGATAGGTTCAGGATTAATAACGCTTAGAAAACCACACAGACAATATCTGGTACGTAAGGATAGGTTCAGGATTAATAACGCTTAGAAAACCACACAGACAATATCTGGTACGTATGGATGGTTCAGGATTAATAACGCTTAGAAAACCACACAGACAATATCTGGTACGTATGGATAGGTTCAGGATTAATAACGCTTAGAAAACCACACAGACAATATCTGGTACGTAAGGATAGGTTCAGGATTAATAACGCTTAGAAAACCACACAGACAATATCTGGTACGTATGGATGGTTCAGGATTAATAACGCTTAGAAAACCACACAGACAATATCTGGTACGTAAGGATAGGTTCAGGATTAATAACGCTTAGAAAACCACACAGACAATATCTGGTACGTAAGGATGGTTCAGGATTAATAACGCTTAGAAAACCACACAGACAATATCTGGTACGTAAGGATGGTTCAGGATTAATAACGCTTAGAAAACCACACAGACAATATCTGGTACGTAAGGATGGTTCAGGATTAATAACGCTTAGAAAACCACACAGACAATATCTGGTACGTAAGGATGGTTCAGGATTAATAACGCTTAGAAAACCACACAGACAATATCTGGTACGTATGGATAGGTTCAGGATTAATAACGCTTAGAAAACCACACAGACAATATCTGGTACGTAAGGATGGTTCAGGATTAATAACGCTTAGAAAACCACACAGACAATATCTGGTACGTAAGGATGGTTCAGGATTAATAACGCTTAGAAAACCACACAGACAATATCTGGTACGTAAGGATGGTTCAGGATTAATAACGCTTAGAAAACCACACAGACAATATCTGGTACGTAAGGATGGTTCAGGATTAATAACGCTTAGAAAACCACACAGACAATATCTGGTACGTAAGGATAGGTTCAGGATTAATAACGCTTAGAAAACCACACAGACAATATCTGGTACGTAAGGATGGTTCAGGATTAATAACGCTTAGAAAACCACACAGACAATATCTGGTACGTAAGGATGGTTCAGGATTAATAACGCTTAGAAAACCACACAGACAATATCTGGTACGTATGGATAGGTTCAGGATTAATAACGCTTAGAAAACCACACAGACAATATCTGGTACGTAAGGATGGTTCAGGATTAATAACGCTTAGAAAACCACACAGACAATATCTGGTACGTAAGGATGGTTCAGGATTAATAACGCTTAGAAAACCACACAGACAATATCTGGTACGTAAGGATGGTTCAGGATTAATAACGCTTAGAAAACCACACAGACAATATCTGGTACGTAAGGATGGTTCAGGATTAATAACGCTTAGAAAACCACACAGACAATATCTGGTACGTATGGATAGGTTCAGGATTAATAACGCTTAGAAAACCACACAGACAATATCTGGTACGTAAGGATAGGTTCAGGATTAATAACGCTTAGAAAACCACACAGACAATATCTGGTACGTATGGATAGGTTCAGGATTAATAACGCTTAGAAAACCACACAGACAATATCTGGTACGTAAGGATAGGTTCAGGATTAATAACGCTTAGAAAACCACACAGACAATATCTGGTACGTAAGGATAGGTTCAGGATTAATAACGCTTAGAAAACCACACAGACAATATCTGGTACGTAAGGATGGTTCAGGATTAATAACGCTTAGAAAACCACACAGACAATATCTGGTACGTAAGGATAGGTTCAGGATTAATAACGCTTAGAAAACCACACAGACAATATCTGGTACGTAAGGATAGGTTCAGGATTAATAACGCTTAGAAAACCACACAGACAATATCTGGTACGTAAGGATAGGTTCAGGATTAATAACGCTTAGAAAACCACACAGACAATATCTGGTACGTATGGATAGGTTCAGGATTAATAACGCTTAGAAAACCACACAGACAATATCTGGTACGTAAGGATGGTTCAGGATTAATAACGCTTAGAAAACCACACAGACAATATCTGGTACGTAAGGATGGTTCAGGATTAATAACGCTTAGAAAACCACACAGACAATATCTGGTACGTAAGGATAGGTTCAGGATTAATAACGCTTAGAAAACCACACAGACAATATCTGGTACGTAAGGATAGGTTCAGGATTAATAACGCTTAGAAAACCACACAGACAATATCTGGTACGTAAGGATAGGTTCAGGATTAATAACGCTTAGAAAACCACACAGACAATATCTGGTACGTAAGGATAGGTTCAGGATTAATAACGCTTAGAAAACCACACAGACAATATCTGGTACGTAAGGATAGGTTCAGGATTAATAACGCTTAGAAAACCACACAGACAATATCTGGTACGTAAGGATAGGTTCAGGATTAATAACGCTTAGAAAACCACACAGACAATATCTGGTACGTAAGGATAGGTTCAGGATTAATAACGCTTAGAAAACCACACAGACAATATCTGGTACGTAAGGATAGGTTCAGGATTAATAACGCTTAGAAAACCACACAGACAATATCTGGTACGTAAGGATGGTTCAGGATTAATAACGCTTAGAAAACCACACAGACAATATCTGGTACGTAAGGATGGTTCAGGATTAATAACGCTTAGAAAACCACACAGACAATATCTGGTACGTAAGGATAGGTTCAGGATTAATAACGCTTAGAAAACCACACAGACAATATCTGGTACGTAAGGATAGGTTCAGGATTAATAACGCTTAGAAAACCACACAGACAATATCTGGTACGTAAGGATAGGTTCAGGATTAATAACGCTTAGAAAACCACACAGACAATATCTGGTACGTAAGGATAGGTTCAGGATTAATAACGCTTAGAAAACCACACAGACAATATCTGGTACGTATGGATAGGTTCAGGATTAATAACGCTTAGAAAACCACACAGACAATATCTGGTACGTATGGATAGGTTCAGGATTAATAACGCTTAGAAAACCACACAGACAATATCTGGTACGTATGGATAGGTTCAGGATTAATAACGCTTAGAAAACCACACAGACAATATCTGGTACGTATGGATAGGTTCAGGATTAATAACGCTTAGAAAACCACACAGACAATATCTGGTACGTATGGATAGGTTCAGGATTAATAACGCTTAGAAAACCACACAGACAATATCTGGTACGTATGGATAGGTTCAGGATTAATAACGCTTAGAAAACCACACAGACAATATCTGGTACGTATGGATAGGTTCAGGATTAATAACGCTTAGAAAACCACACAGACAATATCTGGTACGTATGGATAGGTTCAGGATTAATAACGCTTAGAAAACCACACAGACAATATCTGGTACGTATGGATAGGTTCAGGATTAATAACGCTTAGAAAACCACACAGACAATATCTGGTACGTAAGGATGGTTCAGGATTAATAACGCTTAGAAAACCACACAGACAATATCTGGTACGTATGGATAGGTTCAGGATTAATAACGCTTAGAAAACCACACAGACAATATCTGGTACGTATGGATAGGTTCAGGATTAATAACGCTTAGAAAACCACACAGACAATATCTGGTACGTATGGATAGGTTCAGGATTAATAACGCTTAGAAAACCACACAGACAATATCTGGTACGTATGGATAGGTTCAGGATTAATAACGCTTAGAAAACCACACAGACAATATCTGGTACGTATGGATAGGTTCAGGATTAATAACGCTTAGAAAACCACACAGACAATATCTGGTACGTAAGGATAGGTTCAGGATTAATAACGCTTAGAAAACCACACAGACAATATCTGGTACGTATGGATAGGTTCAGGATTAATAACGCTTAGAAAACCACACAGACAATATCTGGTACGTATGGATAGGTTCAGGATTAATAACGCTTAGAAAACCACACAGACAATATCTGGTACGTAAGGATAGGTTCAGGATTAATAACGCTTAGAAAACCACACAGACAATATCTGGTACGTATGGATAGGTTCAGGATTAATAACGCTTAGAAAACCACACAGACAATATCTGGTACGTATGGATAGGTTCAGGATTAATAACGCTTAGAAAACCACACAGACAATATCTGGTACGTAAGGATGGTTCAGGATTAATAACGCTTAGAAAACCACACAGACAATATCTGGTACGTAAGGATAGGTTCAGGATTAATAACGCTTAGAAAACCACACAGACAATATCTGGTACGTATGGATAGGTTCAGGATTAATAACGCTTAGAAAACCACACAGACAATATCTG
>JAUCBJ010002796.1:0-46515 GCA_032718475.1 Nemertoderma westbladi | reverse complement strand
ACTTTATCCATTCAGCTACAATGGAAGAGTACTTAACCATGAACCATCACGGCGCTATAATTAATTTTACACTATTTAAAAATGTTGGCATGATAACTTACACAGATAGAGAAATGCCACCGATATTTTTGTAATTATTAATTTTATTTCAGTGGTATTTTCGTCATTGCCGATTTGGCTAAGCTGAACGAAACGAAAGTTATAATACATAAACAAGGGTCTTTAATAGGACCTTTACATTATTCATTCATGTACGTAATATTGTTACATGTCAAGTAATTGGCGTTCCGAACTCTTAATTAAACACTCAAATATTGAGAATATTGATGAAATTGATATCCCTTTAATTTGTATATGCCGGTTTACCCGTGGCAACATTTTGGGCAACTTGGTCAGCAGTTATTAGTCAATCATTAGTAATCCAGCTACTGTAATTGTAGTTAGTACAATCTTTTCCTTTAAACAATCTTACACTTATCATACAATGGCTTAGCTATTATCCGCGCTAGAGATATGAAGAATAATTAAGAATTAAGGCTTGTTCCAGAACTCTTTTGTTACTAAGTGATTGATTACTTTGCAGGCTTGCGACCTTTAGGCCGTAACGCTGCAGAGTAAGTCTTTGTAACGTTACCGAGAAATCACCAAAGCGGCGATAAGTTGGCATGAAACAAAGATTACACCCAATCAAGGTTCAATGCGACTTTCAGGTTCTTTTTTTCTCCTAATAATAATTAGAGTAAATAAGTAATTTAATTAACAGTTGATGATGACAACTTGACACACAGATAGTTTATTATAATTTTACCCGAAGTAAGATACACATTTTGGTAGTGAAATTTGATGCTACAGTTTAGCTAGAGTAAGTACAGGGAAGTTTAAAACGCTCTTCTTGTTGCTACTCAGTTTTAACAATAATTTCCCATATTATCTGTATCTCATCATACTAGAAAGCATGATGCATTGGGCATTAAAATGAATTAAAAACTTAGGAAGAATAAAATATATAATTAATTACATGGGAAAAAATCCTTAAAGATGTATGTTTACGTATTATCTATGTAGCTATCGTGGGAGTCGTTTTGCCAGCGTCTCAAAGAAGGTCGTGTTAATATGGCAACAGAGATACACAAATCATAATACATAAATTTATCTAGGGTCAACACTGAACTATACATTTTGCTAAGTCACGAAATCATTACCCCTACAAATTAAGTCTGTTTCTATTGATATTGGAACAGAAAACATTTGATAATTTATTTATATAGTATATACTGTACATATACAGTATCTTGCGATAGTTAAACAAAGATTTCATTCCTACCCAGATTCTAGAACAAAATTGTTATCATATAGAAACATATAGTATAATCCTGGATTATCAGTCCATCCTGTATACTGTTGTATGAAACCCTTCATGCCAGACTACGAACGCGTAGCATTTACTAGAATACAGTACGTGTTTTTTCCCATTACTTAAGAATAGAAACTGGGCGATGGAGGAGAATACCTCGGGGAAATAGGACATGCGAATGCGACGGTTTTGCATTACAAGATGAAACTCAATTACATGCGCCCCTTAACGGCACATCTGAGACAACAGTAGAAATCTCAGATAGGGGGGGGGGGGGGGGGGGGGGGGGAAACTGGACGCAATAAAAATTCATCCCTCTCCAGGGGAAATTCGACGCAAATAACAGCTGATTACTCTCAAGAATAAAACTGTAACCTGTTCTATTGTGTTTAGTTTATTGTTTTTGTTAAAATAACGTGCCACTGTAACCTGCTCCTTTTCCTAAATTGAGAATTTAACATTAAGGCGGGATATTAATTCGCCAAGGCGGGTTTTGCGTCGAGTTTCCCCCCCTGTCTCAGAAATCTATAGACTGTAAATAAAAATTTGCAATATTGCTTTTCATCGTTATCGCCGACAAACACTGATTTATGTAAATTTATATCGGAAATTCTTTCTATTTTCAAGTAAAGTGTGCAGATTATATAATTCAGCTCCTTTTTCTTTGGGTGATGTTTCAGATTTATGTGTTTTCGTAATATTCGTTTACTATTATAATGTGCTTGTATGTGCTTACAAGTATTTTTTGTATTTAGTACATAATTGTGATAAGCTGGACGGGCCGCAAAACCGTTCCTAACTAAAACTAAAACTAAACTAGAAGCCTACAGTATACTTGCTATACAGTATATTATATTAGAAAACTAATTTCGGGTGCCATTATAACACGTTCGTGGGGCCTTCGCGCAGCACGAGGCTCAGTTATGAGATACAAATTAAAATTGAGCAATTCTAACACAAAATCTGTATTTAAGAAATTAACCAAACCGCAAATAAATCATAAGAGGGGAAAGTTGCTCGCTTTCAACCCCCTCCCCCCCTTAATCTGCACCCCAACCCAAAGGTACACAGAGGATTGTTCACAGGCAGGTATTAACAGAAAATTGGTGTTTTAAAAGTAATTTATTTTAGGCGTGGAGGCGAAACAATTTATAAGAAATATTACAACTTACCTTATGACGTTTTAGTATTGATACTGAAATATTAATTTACCATGTTGATGTCAAAACAAATTTATTTAGCTATATTTATTCTAAAGAATCTCCATTAAATACTCAGCCAATCATTTTGCGAGATAAACCATAAGCAAGCCGTCTTATTACTCTAGGGCCTAAACACTATTGCATGTCCTATATAATTAATTACACCTAGCTGGAATAGTGGTGAGGTAGAACTGGTCGGACTGATTCCTAGCCCGGCAAACACACCGGACTTGTTCTAGCACATATCTGATGTTTCAGCTAAATCAGTGATTGCACTTTGAGACATTTTGCCCTCTAGCGGCAGACTAGAGAACTGCAGACAGATGAGCCTCCTTTGAATGACACAGTTAATGGTCTAGTACAATGGTCCATACAGTACATGGACTAGAACGGGTTTAAAGCAAAGAAAATGTGAGGATATATAATATCTAGACATGTAGCCCTCTAGCGAGAGACTGAGGATTTGATGGTGTCTGGAAGTCCCTAAAAAACAAAACTTATGGTCTTATTGATGCCTACTAATTTTAGACTCGAAAGCTTTAATTCCGACGAAGTTATAAGTAAGTCAAAATCGTAGCGACGATGATGACATACAGTACAATTATTGAATTAACTATTTGCCATAATTGACCTACCCCCCTAAGAGATAGCGCCAGTTCGCAAAGGCTCCGCCAACTTCGTGGCTCGGACCCTATACCCCATGCTATAAAATGTATTCGATCGATATACAATTATATATTAATCCGCTAGGTGGTGTCAAATTATTATTCTGCAATTTCGTACTTGTACAGTACAGCAGTACCGTACCGGTAGGCCTATGACATTACTTCGGAGTCTCTAGCCGATCCCCAATTAAATGTCTTAACTTTTCAATTTCGTAGAAGATAGACTTTATGATTCTCTACAAGCAACCAAAATGTCAGCTCTGGAAAATGAGGCGTTCCCGAGAAATTTAACATTTTCTAAAAACCACATAATCTGTCGTAGCTGACGTCAGACTGCATGATTTTTCACCAAACTTTACAAATTTTCTAAACTTTCCCTCTACTACTTACCTACTAAGTTTGGTTCAATTTCAAATCAGCGATGCCGAGAAATTCGCGTTCAAAGATTTACCAGACGGACGGACAGACGGACATGCCCCATTTGCCCTATATGAACCGTATGCCAAGGCTCGCCGACTACGTGTCTCGCCCCACAAAATAGCCTTTAAAATATAAACTTGTTATGGGATTTCAGTGAAATAGTTATATTATTTCTGAATGCTAGAATGTAACTTAACGGAGAACCTTAATGTAAGTTATGGTGTTGATTTTTGTCATTAATTTGGTTAACCTTTTGTTTTTGTATTGTAATTTTTATGTACCAGTAATCCTTATATTCTCTATATATATTTATATATCTCTACATTCTTACATTGTTTGTAGAAGTGTAGTAAATTGTTATTAAATAAATTAAAAAAATAAATAAATAAAATTTATATTTGTTACAGTACTGCAGTAATAATAACAACAACATACAGCCAGGCCTAATATAATAACATAATAATAGTAGTCGTGGTAGGTATAGGTAGCGTTAGTTTACTTAGTATTAGGCTGATAGGTGTGGAAAGTTTAACCTTTTCTGAGATTAACGTAGGCTACTACTACTTAGTAAACATGGCTACTATTGAGGGTACATTACTCAAGTGGACTAACTACTGGAACGGTTGGCAACACCGATGGTGCGTGCTATCCCAAGGTATTCTATCTTACTATGAATCGCAAGACACGGTAATGAACGGCTGTAAAGGCTCGATAAACGTGGGTGCCTGCGACGTAAAAGTGCACCCGACCGACGTGCACAGATTCGACGTAGTTATGCCCAGCGACCAACTTTATTGGTACCTAAAATCCCCGACAGCTGGCAACCGACAACAGTGGATAATAGCGATTGGCTCCTCCAAGGCATGCATAAACGAGGGTCTTTCTATTACTACAGACGCCCCCAACACGCTAAAGAATAAACTAAGCGAATTGCGTCTTTTCTGCGACTTATTGTTGCAACAAGTTTCGCAGGTTAAGGAAGGCGCTTCCGGTAGCGAGATTCCCGACGTCTATAAACTGGACGAAGCGACGACTTTATTGGCGGACACCTGCGATATGTTTATGGGAGTGATTAGGGACTGCGTAACGGTGGCCGAGCGGGAGTTCACCCCGATGGTGAGCCCTACTCGCCCGCTCGGAATCACCGTCGGCGCCCCACGACGGAGTCACGCCCCCAGCGGCGGATCGCCGGAACTCGCTGCCTCCCTCCCGGAGTCGCGACCGAAGAGAACTCGTTCCGAATCGACTTCCTCCGTTCCGCGAACTCGTTCCCATTCGCCTCGAACTCGTTCCGAACTCGCCCCCTCCACCCATGTCGAGGCGGACGCTGTATCCGGTAAGGTTCGCACCTACTTCAGCTCGATGCAACACGGTTTCGGCGACGTGCAACTGACACCAACCGGCGGGATCCCTTGCCAACCATTCTTCGACGCCTGTCGAACTTTCCTTCCATTCTTCGATGTAATGAACTCCATCTGTATGTTCGCTCCCGTTAAGAACGGGATTATGGGCAACTTAAAGAAACTCCAATCTCGTTACCTCAGCAACGTCGAGAAGTACCCCACTTTGCAGCACCTCATAAAGGACGAGATTAGAACCAATACAACTAAGGTAATCTAACAACAAATAAAGATAATAATTAATTTCAGACAATAGATATAGAGGTGCTTACGGCATTAATAACATATCATGATAATGAATCAACATTTCTTGTGTATTTTCAGTATTGATAATATTGGAAATGCTAGTGTTAGTACTTAAATTGAAAGGAAAACCACCAATACACTTCATTCAATACCAAACCAATACACACAAACCTCTAGTTTGCCGGTTTAGTCATTGGATGGCCTGGATCTAGTTGGTCACATAAAATCCTTCTGCTAGCTATGGTCAATGATTCGCAGATCACTTAGGACATCCAAATACGAAAGGGCAAGGAATGATCTGCATTAAATATTATACCCAGGGTATGGAGATTTCTTAAGTTAAATTTATTCCGTACAACAGTAGAGTATGTGCTGCCAATCGATGCGTGGCTCTTTCTGCAGACCAGAAGACACCAGATCTCTTGGCGGTACGTACACCAGGATGCTATGCAGGGTCCATGGCTTAACATACAATGCTCACTTAACCAACAAGGCATTGTACTATCTCGTTTGTAGTGAGTGAGAATTGCCTGAACCTAGTACCACCCTGCAGGCACTATGGTTGATGAGATTTGCCGCCACTGCCGTGATCAAGAGAAGTGATCAATAATTACACGATCTTGTTGCATGACATCCGGCTAGTTATAATAAACGTGGCAGTCAGCCATTGGCATTCCTAAAACTCTGCTGAAAGACACTCGTCTTGATATCGTAGATGAATTGGGGAGGTACATGGCTGATCGTAAACTTGAAAGGTTTGGGTTGCCGGGCCGGAGAGTGGTGCATACTGGTGGTGTGGCCTATGTAGAAGTACTGTAGGTATGTCGGTGGAAATTGAATAACAACTAAACAATTAATTGTTATATCTGGTTAACTCGTTTGCTTTCAGGTGAAGAATTCTTGTACAGAATCGCTGCTCTGGCTGTATCGGGATCTTTGTTTCATGAAGGGGTTTATGGTAGAAATAGTTGGCGGGGAGCAGGATCTCAGTTACGCGGCCAGTAGATCCTACGCAGAGACCCTTAAACCCTTCCATGGGGTCGTCGTTCGGACCGTATTCACTGTGGCCCTTAAGCGTTTACCTTACAGAAGGTCAGTTTATTTATATTCACTTTAACGTCGTTTACATGCATAGTCTGTCAGTTTCTAATTTCTAATCAATCAATATTTTACTAACCACTGTACAGGTACAGGCCTTTTATTATCCTTTTATTATCAGGTTATTTTATTAGATACGCGACGGGTAAATGCCAAATGGGTGGTTCCCTTTTGAAAGAGTTATAAGAGAAAGATAAGATAAGAAAGAGAAAGATTTATATTGACATAAAAATAAGTGGAATAGACCGCCGAGATCCTCGACATTTGTAGCTACTAAACGAAATGTTAATTTAATTAAAACTTTTTTGTGAAACTTTTTTGTTAAAACTTTTTTTGTCTTCACGAATGGAACAGCAAAGTGGGAATAACTCCTTGCCATATCGTACCCGGACTAGATGCCAATGAAATCCGGATTAACGCTAAGTACATAAGAGGATTGCGGGGGATAAACATATCAAAGATGATGTATCGATATGCCAGACTTTCTGGATTACCAATTGCCTATGACATCTTCAGTTTAAATTGTGACCACATTGCCAGTTTTCTTACGACTGGAGAACTCAAATGGCATTCAAGGAAACACTGGGCTGGTGGACATATGAGGACATTCTTGATTTGTCAATCGCAGACGGTATCACGCGAGAAAATATCAATGAAATATCCACCATCCACGGATTAAGGATAAATTGGTGGAAAAAATAAAGAATAAATATAGAGCCAAATATTAATAGGCCTAACCTAAGTGTGACAAAATCCTGAAGTGGAGCCTAAAGCACGGAATTGCCTCCAATTGAACGTGAAGACTGTTTTATTCAATATGAATGTTTAAAATTAGCACACATTAATATAATAAAACAAATTAATATAATAAAATTAGTATAATAAAACACAGAATCTCTGAGGTATACCGTTGTATAACAATGACTATAGAGGAAAAATAAATAAATAGATTATGATAACTGTAAATAGGGTCTAATTGAGCATGGAAAGTGATATTCTACTCTGCGAAACGCTCCAGGGACATCAGGAACTGCGAACTTCGAAGATGGTTGGGTGAGGAAGGAACTCCTGTGCAATGAAGGTAGTGCAGCGTTGTTGTCGCTGGCTTACTGCAGATCCAACAGACACATGAGTCGCATGGCCGCCAGCATTCGGACGTAGAGCAAAGGCGCTGGTGGCAGCCGTTTGAGACTAGTTGTGCAGCGGCACGGCGACGGAAGCCGGTAAAGTACTCCATGGACTCTCAGGGGGATTGTCAATGGCATTCAAAATTGATGAGGAGGAAGCATACTTACTGATTCCACACCACATTTTCCAGTAAAACGCTCTAACTTTTTGCACATGGTCGAGGTTACTGGATCGCCGTCAAGGAATATGGAGCAACCGTATGTGACTACTGGAAGAATCAACGCGATCCACAGACGCTTTGCCGAGTTGACAGATATGAGCGTAAGCTTCACTCTACCGGCTAAAAGGGCACATGCTGCGAGACCTTTATTGTAAAGGTGGCGATAGTGACTACTTGGACCATTTTTTGTTGATAGAACTACTCCTATATAGTTGAACGATGAGGCAAATTCGATCTTCTGACCATCGTACCATAATACATCTGATTGGGCAAGGCGACCGCCGCGTCTTAATTTAACTGCCTTTGTCTTCAGGAGGTTGACCTGTAGTTTGTTTTGGAGGCAATAAGTTTCCAGCTTCTTTAGACTTTGTTGGACTTCTTCTAAAGAGTCGGATACAATTACAATTACCAGGTCGTCAGCATACATGATTACCATGCATTTCGCCGTAGAGAGAAGAAGGGGGAGATCCGATACGAATAGGCTGAAGTGGAGTGGGGAGAGTTTGTCTCCCTGAATAACCCCGGTTGTTTGCGAGATAGGTTCTAATACATAATCTCCTATACATATACAGATGTAGTTTATTGCTAATATCGACCAGATCGCAGTGATAAACTTTCTGCTGATTCCCAGCCTCGACATTTTCAAACTGTCGAACTCGAAAGCTTTCGTGAAATCTATAAATACACAGTAGGTGCGACCACCTGGAATAGAGAGAGATCTCTGGATGCGCTGGCGGAGGACCGTGACAGCCATTATAGTGGACCGCATGCGGCGGAAACCGTACTGGGCGTTGGGCAAAACGTTGCAGCTCTCCACCCACGCGTAGAGTCTGTTGCCCAGAATAGCAGTGTAGATTTTCAGCAGATTCGAAAGGAGAGCGATTCCACGGTACGAGTTCGGAGAGGACCTTTTTTCACCCAAAACGGTGAAAATTTCCCGATTATTTGACCTCTTTTCACCCAAAACTGTGAAAATTTCCCGATTATTTGACCGTTTTTCACCCAAAACGGTGAAAATTTCCCGATTATTTGACCGATTTTCACACAAAACGGTGAAAATTGCCCGATTATTTGACCGTTTTTCACCCAAAACTGTGAAAATTTCCCGATTATTTGACCGTTTTTCACCCAAAACTGTGGAAATTTCCCGATTATTTGACCGTTTTTCACCCAAAACGGTGAAAATTGCCTGATTATTAGATAGTTTTTCACCCAAGACGGTGAAAATTTCCCGATTATTTAACCGTTTTTCACCCAAAACGGTGAAAATTTCCCGATTATTTGACCGTTTTTCACCCAAAACTGTGAAAATTTCCCGATTATTTGACCGTTTTTCTCCCAAAACTGTGAAAATTTCCCGATTTTTTGACCGTTTTTCACCCAAAACTGTGAACATTTCCCGATTATTTGACCTTTTTTCACCCAAAACGGTGAAAATTTCCCGATTATTTGACCGTTTTTCACCCAAAACTGTGAAAATTTCCCGATTATTTGACCGTTTTTCTCCCAAAACTGTGAAAATTTCCCGATTATTTGACCGTTTTTCTCCCAAAACTGTGAAAATTTCCCGATTATTTGACCGTTTTTCACCCAAAACTGTGAAAATTTCCCGATTATTTGACCGTTTTTCTCCCAAAACTGTGAAAATTTCCCGATTTTTTGACCGTTTTTCACCCAAAACTGTGAACATTTCCCGATTATTTGACCTTTTTTCACCCAAAACGGTGAAAATTTCCCGATTATTTGACCGTTTTTCACCCAAAACGGTGAAAATTTCCCGATTATTTGACCTTTTTTCACCCAAAACGGTGAAAATTTCCCGATTATTTGACCGTTTTTCACCCAAAACGGTGAAAATTTCCCGATTATTTGACCTTTTTTCACCCAAAACGGTGAAAATTTCCCGATTATTGGGCCGTTTTTCACCCAAAACGGTGAAAATTTCCCGATTATTTGACCGTTTTTCACCCAAAACGGTGAAAATTTCCCGATTATTTGACCTTTTTTCACCCAAAACGGTGAAAATTTCCCGATTATTTGACCTTTTTTCACCCAAAACGGTGAAAATTTCCCGATTATTTGACCGTTTTTCACCCAAAACGGTGAAAATTGCCTGATTATTTAACCGTTTTTCACCCAAAACGGTGAATATTTCCCGATTATTATCCCGATTCGACGCAAATAACACCTGATAACTCTCAAAAATAAAACTGTAACCTGTTCTATTGTGTTTAGTTTATTGTTTTGGTTAAAATAACGTGTCACTGTAACCTGCTCCTTTCCCTAAATTGAGAATTTAACATTGAGGCGGGATTTTAATTCGCCAAGGCGGGTTTTGCGTCCAGTCCCCCCCCCCCCCCCCCCATGTATCACACACATTCCTTGAAGCATTTAAGACACTTTTTTCCGCTCTTGACAGTAAATATTTGCAAACTAAGAATTTCAAATACTTCGCCAATTCCCTACAGCTACAGTATTTGAAACCTGCCTAAACCTGTTCTAAACCTGCCATTGAAATAAAAATCCTTACACCATCTCTACAAGTATAGTTAATTGTGGCTCACCCGGGACTAATGGGGATAAGCTACCTATTACTTTTACTTTTTTTTTACCTAGAAACGTGGCGTGGCATAGGTACCACCAGCTGTCCAGAATGCAGCGCCGCAACCCGCTGCAGACTGTTGATTCTGTAGTTGAATTTGAAAGGTGAAGTAAAATGAAGTAGGCTAGTATAGTAAGTGCTGTATTGAAGTACCGCTACTGCCTACTGCAGTACTGCTCTGCTGTTACTGCAGTACAGCAGTACTGTTCTACCTGTCTACTGTCACATCAAAATGTTCGTAAAGCCAAGCCTAGCAGTTGTTTCACGGAGACAAACCACCCAGAGACTGTACAGCAACAGCACCAATAAGATAACGACGCACTATTCCGTAGTGCCCAGGGAAACCGACCCGCGATGGAAGGATGTCCCAATGGAGAGGTTTGTGGACGACACAGACGTGGTTATCGTTGGGGGCGGACCGTGTGGCCTCGCTGCAGCTATCCGACTCCGCCAACTCTGCCAGGAATCCGGAAAGGATTTCCGCGTTTGCTTGGTGGAGAAGGCGTCCGACATTGGAGGTCACACGCTCTCCGGTGCCTGTATAGAAACCCACTCTCTTAGCGAATTAATTCCGGATTGGAAGGAGAAAGGAGCTCCGATATTAACGCCGGTAAAACGCGATAAATTCCGATTTCTTACAGAACGACGCGCGTTCCCGCTTCCTATATTCCGTGGTTTACCGCTGTATAACCATGGCAACTACATCGTGCGTCTCGGGAACGTCGTCGCGTGGCTGGGGGAGCAAGCGGAGTCGCTGGGGGTGGAAATATACCCGGGGTTCCCGGCCTCTGAGGTTCTATACGAGACGGACGGGAGCGTAGCCGGGGTGGCCACCAGCGACGTAGGAATCCACAAGGACGGCTCCCCGAAAGAGAACTTCGAGCGCGGGATGGAGTTGCGTTCGAGGATCGCTCTCTTCTGCGAGGGTTGCCACGGACATCTCGCCAAATCGGTTATAAATAAGTTAAATTTGCGCGAATCGAAACAGCCGCAGACGTACGGGATCGGGTTGAAAGAGTTGTGGCGGGTTAAACCGGAGAACCACGAGCCCGGGTTGGTGTTGCACACTGTGGGTTGGCCGTTGGATCGGCTTACGTACGGCGGCTCGTTCTGTTACCATCTGGACGAGGGGGAGCCGCTTGTTGCCATCGGGTTCGTGGTCGGTTTGGACTACAGGAATCCGTTCACGAGTCCGTTTAAGGAGTTCCAGCGGTATAAGACGCACCCGAGTGTGCGGGGCGTGTTGGAGGGCGGGGAGAGGTTGCAGTACGGGGCGCGCGCCCTTAACGAGGGCGGACTGCAGTCGCTACCACGGTTAGCGTTCCCGGGGGGCATGCTAGCTGGATGCAGCGCCGGGTTTCTGAACGTAGCCAAACTAAAGGGAACTCACAACGCTATTGCGAGTGGGGCGTTAGCTGCGGAGGCGGCCTTCAGGAAGTTGGTGAAAGACCCAGACGCTAAAGGTCTGTACGCCAACGATTATGAGGATTCCATACGGAACAGTCGGGTCTGGAAGGATTTATACGCGGTTAGGAACATCCGTCCCGCGTTCCACACTAGGTTAGGTCTGTACGGGGGCGTTATGTACGGGGCGTTTAGTTCGGTTATTCGGGGGAAAGAGCCGTGGACTCTGTCGCACCCGGGGCCGGACCACGAACAACTGCTACCGGCGGCGGAGGCTCGGCCTATAGAGTACCCGGCCCCCGATGGTAAGGTCTCCTTCGATCTCCTCTCCTCCGTCGCGCTCACAGGGACCGACCACGAGGCAGACCAACCCGCTCATCTGACCCTGGCCGATGATTCCGTCCCAGTTGATCTTAACCTTGGGGTTTACGACGGCCCGGAGGGGCGGTTCTGTCCCGCTGGTGTTTACGAGTTCGTCGATGACGCCGACAGCAGCGGGAAACGGCTGCAGATTAACGCGCAGAACTGTATTCATTGTAAAACTTGCGATATAAAAGATTCGTCTCAGAATATTAACTGGGTGACACCGGAGAGTGGTGGGGGGCCCGCTTACTCTGGGATGTAGTTATTATTTAATTCGTTTTCCTACATAATTCCTTATGTTATGTAATAATCATAATAATTCATTCATATAATAATACAAATATATCATAATAAATAATGTTTGTTTTTGAAATTATAAATAGGTTGTGACGTCATTCACATATAGATAATAATAATTTCCTCTGCCTTTTAAAGTGTCAGTAAAGTAAAATAAAGTTAGTATAACAGCTGCCGAATATTCACTTGCTTATTTTAAGAGTTAATCTTGGCTTAAGTGATTAATTACAGTCACTAACACATTACAATACATAGATAACGAAGACTAACTTCCTTTTCATTATATTATTGGGGTCGTTTTTCAATTACCTACACGTATGAAAACTTCAGATAACGACGCACATTGACTGCAAGTGAAAATATAGTCATCGTCAGTGCAACTTTAACGCAATTGAAATAAACTTTATTGGTTTGGTTAGAAAACAGCGCCACTGTTCCTTTTCCTTCATTTTTTTTAACTATATTTCATTAATTTTTCAAACCCACTAAATACATAGTTGGTGTTTGCAGTCATTTTTCGCCATTGACTCGAAAACTTTGGACTCACCCACACAAAAATAACGGTGTTCAATTTTCTCTGTTTCAATTTCACGCGATAAATTAATGTTTGGTAATGGTAGAACACCATCTGATATTAAGACTTTAAATAAAACAGATACTCATTAATTAATCAAATCGGATAGTGGCGCACATTAACCGCAATGGGAAAATGTGATCGCCAGCACAAATTGGTCGCACAGGAAATAGAGTTCTGCTTATTGTTTTGGTTAGAAAACGATTTTTTGTGATTGAGATATAAGATATTCCCCAGCTACAAAAAATTAAATACTAATTTCTATAGAGGTGTTACGTTTCGGGTCAAGATACACTTGGTTAAGTAGCTTTTCAGCAAGTTTTTCCACACCAACTCAAATAAATGATATTAGGTGTGTAGTTAATAATTGTTTATTAATGTTTGTATTAATTTATGTTCGTAGTGAACTAATTGACGCCCTCTGTCTGAACCGAAGTGAACTTATTGATGAGTCTGGAATCGAAGGTCTGGTTGTCAAGGAGATGGAAGAATATTCTACAGCAATTGAAGTGCTAACACGATTTATACAAGAGTTCTATAGTAAATATGAATTACACTTCCCAGAGCCAGTCTGAGGAAGTGGTAACATTAAGAATTCTACAATTAATATGAACTAACTTTTATTTTCCTCTCCATTCCAGCGCGGTATTACATGGTATTTTTCAGGAGCTATTTGTATTTATTTATTTATTTAATATTTGGTTTTATTATCTATATTTGTAAAGTAAATGTAAAGTTATTACATTTATGTTTTATTTATGAATATTTTGGAGATGGGAAGTTTGTCAGGCTTTCTGCTGTTATATTGCACTTTGCAGTTTACTCCCATGTGATCTGAATCTAACCAAAACAATAAACAAATTGTACAGGACGATAAAAATATGCACTATAAACAATTTAATAACAACAATTTTCTTCATCAAATTTCAACAAAATCTTTTCACATGTTCGATATTGGTAAATAAAACCTATAGACTTTATTTACCAAAACTAAATAGGTAAATATAGCGGATATTCTTTTTTAACCTTTTGTCTCGAGATCTGCCTCCCTTATTTATACCGTTCGAGCGAGTTCTATAAGCTGGATCGGAGATGGAAATGAAAATAGTTGAATGGGAATCAGATGTCGTTTTTTCTGACCCCGAGATGACTGCCGTGCGAGCGAGTTTAATTATACATTAGAGGAAATATTGAACTATTTTTTTTCTCATGTTTTACATAACTTCATTCTTAATAATTTTATTAAAAATTGTTTTCTTAAATGGCCTTTCCTCCTCTCCAAATTACGGTCCACTGAAGCCCCATGCTCTTAACCTATAGCATGTAATGGTAGGAGTTATGCGTTACCCCAAATCGGTTTACCTAGTTACACAACTCTGGATTTTAGGTCCTGTTTAATTTATTATAAAATTAAATTTAATCCAATTTAATTATAAAATATCTCAGCGGGAAATAAAGCATTAATAGTATTCCGAAGCGTCTTCGGTCCAGTTAGAAATTACCAAGGTCAAATTTAACAATAATTATTAATTTATTTGGTTTTAAGGCACACTGGGTCATCCAATGTGACTATGGTTCAGTTTATACACAATCTTCGGGTTCACTGTGTCAAGTCAATGCACACATCTCCAAACAGGCACTATAATGCATTTAGAGGTGTCTCATTGGTCACCCAAACTTGACCCTTGAACTAATCCGCCCCCGCTTCACAGGACATCGCTTTTGCCGTGAGGACCATTCTGTGCAAAATCTTGTGGTTTGGTAGCCTCACGGAGAAAATATCAATTTGTAATATCCAATTATAGTAATAGTATTACATTAGTGCAATTATAGTGAGTTCCACTGTAATATTATTATTATGTGCGGTTTGGTCTTATCAGGGTTGCCACTCACCTGGAATAGTCAGGGAATGTCATTTTTTTTCTTTATGTAAAAAAATGTCAGGGAATGTGATATATACTGAAAAATGTGTCATAAATGCGAAAAAGTGTAAAATTTTCTCTGCTCGCATCGCTCGCCATTACATTTTCTCACATCACTAAATATATAGGTGCACTGCACTCTAATCGCTTAACTTTGTTTTGAATATAATCAAGCGGCCAATATACTATTATACTATATTCTATAAAAACGATTGTGTACCTGTAGCAGGGAATTTTTTTCAAAGAGTCGGGGAAAAGTCAGGGAAAATTAAAACTGAACTAGAGTGGCAACCCTGTTAATGTAATCTAGTTGTTTGGAAAGTTATTATTGGAGTAAATTACTATCATATCATAGACTGGGACAATGATAATCTTTAATAATTTATTCTAGCCAAGAACTAATATTTATTTTTTGTTACCATATAATTTATTATACAATTTTTGTATGCGTTTATCAGGTTATCGATGTGGTATATTTATTTATTGGGCTGTATTAAACCCCCCCCCCCATTCCCATTCCCATTCCTGCTGAGTAAAGGTAGCTAGCCTTCCTAATATTCATTATTAATACTCTTTGTGCTGCAATAATATCATTTATATTTTTTCGTTTTTATTTTGTATGTTTGAGGTTTATAAGTACAAAATATAATTTACAATATTATTTGTTGTAGTACTGTACTCTTTCTTGATATTATTTTCATTAAAATGGATTTATTATTTTAAATGTTAAATTCCGAATTAAATTACATTTAATTATTATTTATCTGCAATGAATTTTCAAGTTTCCTTATCAAAGTAATGTGAGTCTCCTGGTGATTAAACTGCTTTCATACTGTCAGTAAGTAAAGCAGATTTGTACGCTTTGCTTTAATAACATTGAAAGTTAGCAACAGCAGATTAGTTTATGTGCCGTGTCAGAAATGTCAAATATAATTATTGTAAGAGGGAGGGAGGGGAGAGGGAGTACATTTTTTAGTGTGATGTCAGGTATAAACTTTGCACCAATTAGCCCTGTGCAGCTTGGCGAGGCTGCCGTTCTACTAACCGTAAGTTTAATAATTTCAATTTTCGTTAAGCTGTTTACACTAATGAAGTGAGGGCAGATACTCTGCTTTATAAAGGCTGTAATACAAATCATTAACTACGATTATAATAATTAATTAATTATTATTATTATTAATAATAATAGAAATTCACACCATAATGTAAAACAGAGATAATATTTGCTAACAAATTAACTAGTATTCTGATGATGGGGTTTTCCCCCCATTAAAAAACTTTTAAAATGCGAGTCAATAATAATTCAAGTACATTAAAATACACCGAATTAAAATTATTAAATAAAATTGGTCTTGAAAATATAATAGATAAAAAAATGTTTCATTAAAAGGGCCATTCTAATTAAGAGATTAGGTGAAAGATGTAATAGGGTCAGACTGGATATCATATGAAGTGAGATAAAATATGTATTAATAAAAGCATTATACGTCGTTATCAAAGGACTACTCTACTACAATAAAACTATAAGATGAGTTAAATTCAAATTCAGTTCTGATTCTCCCGGCCCAATGACACATGTAAAAATGACAGTCAATGTGTGTTACTGCCGTTCGGTTCTCAACCATTATTGGAACTGGGCGTGGAACTATCTCATCTTCTATGTCATTTATGGACGCACCCACCCCCCCCCCCCCCCCCCCCATGTGACCTGACACCTAATTGTTTGAAAATTTAAATCCCACCTGTTCACATTAATTTAATTACAATACACTAATATTGTTATCAGCCAGATGTTATTTAATCTAATTATAATCGACCAATGGATGCCGAGATGCTGATGATCTCCTCTGATATTTAAATCTTCGTATGGCCATAATCCTGAAACAAGGAAAAGG
The DNA here is from genome assembly GCA_032718475.1 of Nemertoderma westbladi. NCBI lineage: Eukaryota > Metazoa > Xenacoelomorpha > Nemertodermatida > Nemertodermatidae > Nemertoderma > Nemertoderma westbladi. The sequence continues at coordinate 29,725 of JAUCBJ010002796.1, read as the reverse complement.
GATGCAGCTTATTAAGCTCGGGAATTTGTATGCCTTGAGATAATACGCTAAGAGAGTAATTATTCTTTTATTCGGGCTGGTTTCATTATATAATCACACGATAGACTATGTGAATGTTCCTTAATAGAACTTCAAACGGGAAATTCAATTTCTCAGACAGACGGCACTCTACATAATTATTTTTTTCGTATCTGTGCTCCCCAATATGAATTGAATAGGAAATAGGTTAACTGCGGTTATGAAGGCTCCGTCATTGTTTTAATTTCGAATTCACTGGTTAAGGTTTCTGAGTTTGCCTATCTCTCTGAAAACGTTGCGGCATTTGCATTGTAGATTTTTCAACTTTTTTCAAAAACCAAGAAAAGATGTTTGCCAAAGCGAAGGTTATAAAATGCAACGGCTATTAGCTTTACTTTATTCGCGGCGTACAAATAATAAATAATTCCATGATTGTCGATTCTGTGTAAGTAAATAACAATATAAATAAATAACAGACAGACCGAGAGTCGTACGCTCAGACAGACGGACGGACAATTTGCCCCGTACTAAACTGTATGCTAGCCACAGACTACTAATGGCTCTCAATGACACCTCCCCACTTGTACATTTTTTTATTCGTTCAATAACGAATGAAACAACACAAGAAGGAATTCCTAAATATTGGTTTATGATTGGATCTTGGCTCTGTGCAGCATCTTTGATTGGCTGCTTGTTTCCACAATATTTTAGGAATCCCATTTTCAAATTATTCAAATATGTTTTTGACATTTTTAAGCAGGTGATTTGTAAAACAGGATTGCCGATGATGTATTTTTGGAAAATGTTTTACGTTAATCGAATGAATGTACTCTAGTTGTGATAAAGTCTTTCAATCTTAGATTTCGCTAACCTATTTTGATTACATTTAAATAAAAGTAATCCATTGTAATAATTAACAGTTTTATTAATTATTTTTTTTCGCATTGTCTCATTTCTTTAATACAATTGTTGTCTTAATTAAGTATGTTAATTAATATAGTAAGTGGTGAGTAGAAGAGTAGACATTTTGGCCAATGCTTTGTGTGGCGAGCCACGCAGTAAAGGTGAGCCTTAGCGCACAATTATAATTAGTAAATATGGCAAAATTCCATGTCCGTTTTGTCTGTCTGTAGTGAAAAATTCATTCGTAAATAACTTTTGAAGATTTTAACCATTTTCAACCAAACTTTGTATGGGTATACAAGAGAAAAAGTTCCAATAATTTTGAAAGTTACGGGCAAATACCTCTCGAACTTTTGACTCAAGATCAAATTTAACTTGTTTCGAACTTGCTCAAGTTCGCTTGATGCGCGACGCCCCACGAACGTCATGTCAACGTTGAACCCAAGATCAGATCACCCATTATATTACCAGTCAGACTGAGATTCCATCTATAATATAATCATAGCGGCTAAAAGGCTAAGACAAAAAAACCAGTAAATGTCGACTATTCTAACTAATAAATAATTACTGTAATCTAAATCTTTAATTAGTCCGGATGAATTCATTAGTTGTGTAAACTAACATGAACACCATACTTTTTGTGTAAACTAACACGAACACCATATTTTTTGTGTAAACTAACACGAACACCATATTTTTTGTGTAAACTAACACGAACACCATACTTTTTGTGTAAACTAACACGAACACCATACTTTTTGTGTAAACTAACACGAACACCATACTTTTTGTGTAAACTAACACGAACACCACGAACTGCCACTTATCGACTATTCTTAAGTTATAAATTGGTTCTCAAATTTCATTAAAATTTGATTTAGAGATATTTCAATATGTGAATAACTTTATTTGATAAACTGTATATTTTTCACAATGGCGCACCATCGCAAGCGGAAAAAGAAACAGGAAACTGGGAAAGACCGTTTTAAACTCGTTGTAAGAGAAACGTTTGATCACGTTTTCTGGTCAAAGTTTACCTTCTGGGTTCTCCTGCCGGCTTTGCTGTTGATCTGCCTTCTCTTCAGGTACAACATATTCAGTTTATCCTACCTTATGTGTCTATTGGTGTTACCTTATATGGAATACCCAAATAAGGAATCAATCAACGGACGGACAGGCAAGTTTTTCGTTGGAATCATTGGATGTGGGGGGTTTGCGGTGTTCTGCCATCTGGTCTTCTTCTTTGCGTTGGCGTCCACAGGAGTTGGGGATGAGGTATTAGTTCAATGTTCTATGGGAGAGAAGATTTTAAGAACCCTAGGATTGCAAAGGTGAGTAATTCAAAACACACCATTGTTTTCTACATCTATACGATCGATCTTAGTTATATATGAACTGTTATTGTAGAAGTAAAAGTAACGCGGAGCGGCCTATTAAATGCGATGAAACTCGTATAAGGAGAAGATTATATAATATCAGGGCTGCTTGTATCTCACTTCAGATGATTAATTAATTGTATCATAGGGAGATCAAGTAATGTTTGAAGATTTCAATATTCTACTTATTGTCTATTTGTATGTGTAATAAATATCTTGGAATAAAGGCCCACAATCTAGGCGGTTATTGTACCGGAACAGCAATAGGTGTAGTTGAAGATTGTTATTAGAAATGCAGAACTGTCACGCCTGTTGTAAATTTGTTTTTTCAGTCATTTACTTTCACCAATATCTCTATTGACTTTTTGATAATTACAAGGTTTAAATCTGCTGTGCAGTGTAAATACAGTGTAAGTCTACAGGCAGGGAATAAAGGTAACAAGTATAGGCCTACTACGCTATAGCTATGGAGTAACTTGATTGCAATGCTGTAGAAAAACAGATTAAAAATGTTACATCGTAATTTGGGAGATCAAGGACAGAAGAGTTCCTAAGGGAAATTTCAATGCTTCATTCAAAAGGGCTCCATTATATAACTGACCAATTACAGGTTGTAATCAACTCAGTGAGATATCATATTTCAATCACATTTCTTTCTTGAGACGCATCTTAGAGGACACCGGCCTTGGAGATGCGGATGACCCAGCAAATGTCATGGGTGATAGAGAGTTGCGGCGGCGAAATTTTGTCAGAAATGGCGGCACAGCATTCTTAATATATATGTAATATATACTGTACGCCACGCCACGCCACGCCACGCCACGCCACGCCACGCCACGCCACGCCACGCCACGCCACGCCACGCCACGCCACGCCACGCCACGCCACGCCACGCCACGCCACGCCACGCCACGCCACGCCACGCCACGCCACGCCACGCCACGCCACGCCACGCCACGCCACGCCACGCCACGCCACGCCACGCCACGCCACGCCACGCCACGCCACGCCACGCCACGCCACGCCACGCCACGCCACGCCACGCCACGCCACGCCACGCCACGCCACGCCACGCCACGCCACGCCACGCCACGCCGTTCTTACAAAACTGTTGTAGATATGAAAATCCTCTTCAGTCGTTAATTCCTAAGGCGATGGTTCCACCGGTGTCGTCGCGTTACGGCTAATGTCGCGTTACGGCTAATTTTTTGAGAGATTAGCCGTAACGCGACTTTGAAAGTCGCGGTACGGCTACTCTAAAAGTCGCGTTACGGCTAATTGTCGCGTTACGGCTAATCTATTGTCTTGGTTTTACATAGGGAATCATTATCAATATTATTCTATGGTGTTTACATACAGATGAGGTCCGAAAAATGTAATGTAATAATGTTTTACAGCATGGGAGTCTCCGGGGGGGGGGGGGGGGGATTTTACCATCTTTCATACTGTATGTTCTTCGACAACCTCACATTCAATATAATATTGTATTTTGGTATTCTTAGTCACAGCCTCAAGCACAGATACCGATTACAGCCAATAATAGCAGCCAAAGAAGCAATGAATGGTTTTGTGGAACATATTCCACTACTTCATATCGATGTTGTTAACCAACGCCTGGCTCGCTACCTAGACCATATGGCGTTCTGTTTGGGGACTGACAAGCAGGCAATGGCCCATCTTTCCAGCCGCCGATCACCCAGTTGAAAGTCCAGCTGCAATGGGAGGGGGTGGTGATCCCGACTGGCATGTTGGTGTATTGAACCACCCCTTCGCGGCCGAACCATTTCTTCCAAACGCACCCCCGAACCACCCCTTCGCGGCCGAACCATTCCAAGCCACCCCACCACCGAACAAAATGCCATACGCGGGCGATGACTGGCTAATTCAAGAGCTTTAGTTTTAGATACTTTTGATTTGATTATTATTATGATAAATTCAAAGTGCAATATTTCGGCAATACAGGATACTGATATACCTTAGACCAATATACCTACAGTATTGTTTCTTGTGTAATGTGGTACTCAATACACTACAATACAATAATAATACAATAATTAATTAATAAATTACGTTTTTTTTAGTTAAAATCCCCCCCCCCCCCTGGATACTCCCATAATGTAAAACATTAGTACATTAAATTATAAGTAATTAAACAGGACTAAGGATGATCCAACTCTATAACAAATGGAGCGGAAAAAATGAATTCGCCACCAGCGTGGATCGAACCCGCGTCTCCCGATAAACGTTCAGGTATGCTAACCACTACACCATTAGTACATTAAATTTTTCGAACCTTTCTCATCTGTACGTAAACACCATAGAATAATATTGATAATAATTCCCTGTGTAAAACCAAGACAATAGATGAGCCGTAACGCGACAATTAGCCGTAACGCGATTTTTGAGTCGCCGTACCGCGACTTTCAAAGTCGCGTTACGGCTACTCTGAAAATTAGCCGTAACGCGACTTTCCGTAACGCGACATTAGCCGTACCGCCACTGCGCCGTTCCACCGTGGTGTAGTGGTGCATGAATTGCATCACTCACTGGCTCCAGGGGTCCTACGTTTCTAATTTCGGCTATAATACTGTAGGGGTTCTGTAATTTCCAGTAATGCTGGGCCCGGGTTCATTTCTCTCCCTTGCATACTTAATGAGTACCAGAGTTAAGTTCCGCCGGGGGGAACGCACTAGACATAAATCGTGAGACTTTATGTGTAATCCCTGCCCCTGGGCAAATTACGAAGAAAACAATAACTAATGCATGGATATTTATCGAGATTTTTAAAAATAAATTCCGATCTTCGAATGATCTTGAACCACCACTTCACAATAGAGTCAAGCCTCGTTACAACTGCCAATAATGCAAGAGATTTACCACTAATTCAAACAACGGATTATCATATTTCTCTTTTCCGCCTCTCATTTTGCAACAAAAACCGCGATATTTGGGAACAGTTTAAGTTATATCACTCAACGCAAAAATATGAATACTTTATACAAAAATCATTTAACGTGTAGAAGTAGGTAATCCAATGAGTTCCCTATATCAAAAAATTCGACACGGAAAAACACAACAGATAAAAAAATACGCGAATCAATGGGGGGTTGACTTCACTGGAATGGGTGGCTGGCTTAGCAACCAATTAAAAATCAATAAACAAATAAAGGAGGTAAATTTAAATTAAAAATAGTGCTGTTTTTGCTGGCAAGACAAGTAGTTGTTACTGACATTCATTCGGACATTCAGAGTACGTAGACTGCGGACTGTATCGTAATCCCAAATAATCCAAGATTGTCTAGTTGTTAAACCGCCGGATTCGACTATGGAATTGTCCCTCGCAATGTCGCAAAGGCTGTGGTACGAATGTTCGTACATGTCGACGATTATTGCTGGCTGCCCTCCACTGCTTACCGCCCATCTGGTTACAGAGACGGAAAACCAGAATCCACAAAGTGATGAGAAAGGAGACAGTGGACAGAGGAAAGTAGGAATCTGATGTGGACGGCGCACCCACTGACATACACACAGCCCCTAAGAACCGAGACGCATTATTGGGTTGATAAGCTACCGGTTTCACAATCAGTAAAGACACAATGTCAAGACCGGTACATAATATTGCATTTTTACAGCGGTCGGTACGTACTAAAGAGTGGAAACACCTGGAAATACCCAGTTTTAAACTCCGGAAACATCGAGAAACACTTAGATTTATCAATAATTGCGCAAAAAACAATAGTTCGCTATATTTTTTCATTGAAAATTCAAAATTAAATGTCATAATTAACTACATATGTCCGTGCTATGCTATGCTAAGCAAATCCGAGCGGGAGTTTTAAAACAGAATTGATAACAATTCATCCAGTAATTCAGTAGAATGCACTCCGTTGTATCGGTACTACAGTACTACAGAAGACGACTCACTCATATGAAGGATTCCATCTAAACTATGATGAATTGATGAATACGGTGTGGTGGAGAAAAATGCTCGTTTGAACATAAACATGGCAGTGATGGCACATATGGAGTAAAAGTAAACCCGAGAACAAAGTCGGGGAGTCCAAATAAACCCGGAATGGAAGACCGAGTCTAATAAACTGGGAATGACGACGACAAAGTCCAAACTTCGTTGAGACTCCATGAATTTCCATCCAACGGAGCTTTTATCGCCTTGAATGCCTCACCACCGTATTCATCGGAATCATTAATATTCTAGTCTAGTACCAGTACAACGTACTGACGTAGTGTATCCACTACATTACTGGCTGATTATCAATTCTGCAATTTAAAAATCGCGCTCGGGTTAATATAGCAACGGATATATTTCAATAATTATGATGTTTAATTTCGAATTTTCGAAAATACAACCTATTGTTTTCTGCCTCAATATTTATAAATCTAGGTGTTACTAGATGTTTCTGGCATTAAAACTAGGTGTAGTCATTAGCAAAAGCATAATATTACATCCTTAGCTAATCTATACCGACAAAATGACAAATTATGCATCAATTACGTTTGTTTGCTGTTCTTTCGCGAGTTTAAGCTCAAATTTTAATATATATGAGAAATATACCAGTTGTACTACATCATGTACAGTACAGTACTACATGGCTTCACATACAGTACAGTATTTTAGGTTACTAGTGATTTGATTTGATTTGATTCAGTGATTTTTAATATGCAGCAAAATATAAGTAGGCCTAAGTCACAGATTGGTCTGGGCGAAGATTTGGTCGTGGGCGAAGGTTGCTGCCACAAGTAATTAGCAATAAATTTATACACATATATAAACCGAAAAGCTAATGTGAATGAATTTACTCTTATTTCATTAGTGTAGCATTCACTTACACTTATGTACACTTAAACAGGTAGTGGCTCACATTGACCACAAATGAAAAGGTATTTCCTGCGCAAATTGACATCAAGTGAAATAATTTATTTAGTTTATTTTTTGTTAGAAAACGCTGATACAGTAAGGCAGTGATTTTTTATGTCCTTTTATTTGACTTTTTTGTCATTTTTTTTTTTACGAATTATGCATAATGACTTTTGTTGTCCTTTTAATGACTTTTATTGTCCTTTTAATGACTTTTTATGTATGTATTTCTTCAAACTGTCAGACTATGCTGATCTCTGGACTGTCAGACAGTTGATTTCACTATGCCTGTGCCAAAACATTCCATGATTCCATGATTTATAGACTATGAGATAGATTTCCATATGCGCCTGTGGTAAAAAGATTCTATATTTAATAGTTTGTGGTTGTTGTCGATAATCGATTACCACATGACGTAGCAAAACACTCATTTTATAGCCAAAAACAATTACCAATTGATGGAAAGGAGCAGGTTAAGCCCGAGTTTTCTAACCAAAACAATAAACAGTCACTTTACCAAATCAGGGAAAGGAGCAGGTTACAGAGACGGGATTTTCTAACCAAAACAATAAACGATCACTTAACTTATTGAGGGAAAGGAGCAGGTTACATAGGCGGGATTTTCTAACCAAAACAATAAACGATCATTTAACTAATTGAGGGAAAGGGACAGGTTACAGAGGCGGAATTTTCTAACCAAAACAATAAACGATCACTTAACTAATTGAGGGAAAGGAGCAGGTTACAGAGGCGGGATTTTCTAACCAAAACAATAAACGATCATTTAACTAATTGAGGGAAAGGGGCAGGTTACAGAGGCGGGCCTTTCTAACCAAAACAATAAACGGTCACTTTACCAATTCAGGGAAAGGAGCATGTTACAGAGGCGGGATTTTCTAACCAAAACAATAAACGATCATTTAACTAATTGAGGGAAAGGGGCAGGTTACAGAGGCGGGATTTTCTAACCAAAACAATAAACGATCATTTAACTAATTGAGGGAAAGGAGCAGGTTACAGAGACGGGATTTTCTAACCAAAACAATAAACGATAACATTACCAATTGAGAGAAAGGAGCAGGTTACAGAGGCGGGATTTTCTAACCAAAACAATAAACGATAACATTACCAATTGAGGGAAAGGAGCAGGTTACAGAGGCGGGATTTTCTAACCAAAACAATAAACGATCACTTAACTAATTGAGGGAAAGGAGCAGGTTAAGGCCGGATTTTCTAACCAAAACAATAAACAGTCACTTTACCAAATCAGGGAAAGGAGCAGGTTATCCGTAACACTACTCAGACAGTAGTCATGATCCATTATTGATTATAAAACTAATACAGTAATAGGCCTAAATTATGTGAAAGGTATATCCACATTTTCCACAATCCTGCAATCCAGTTTGGCCTATCAATTATTTAAATTTTATTAGCACAACCGGTAGGCCTACCATTACCGTATTTAAATGGTAGGCTACACACTACAGTAGGCCTATAGCAGTACCGGTGCCGGTACCGGTACTAAAATACAGAAATACCTGCTTTATACCTACATCTGTACATACAATACAGCAAAATAGTGCTATATATACTAATACCGGTACTGATAGCCTGAGAGAACAGCAGTAGAGAAACCGGTAGCATGGAACCTAACATTAGACTTTTGGAGGACATAAAAAATAAAAAAAAAGGACAAAAAAAGGATTTAAACGGACAATAAAAATTATTGCGATACAGTAATGTGCTCGTTTCCCTTCATGTTTTCAATTAAATTCAATTATGTTTCTAAACCCATCTACACGTCCCCTTATTTGGGCACACAATACGGCAGAAATAAATTATCCCACATATTATTTGTCGAGTCAAGTTTTCGTGAATATATACTGTAGTAGCTGTTAAACATGTGAAATTCACCCACGTGGAGGTTACCCAAACTACAGTATAAGTTGCACGGCCTTACGTTCACCTGACTAAATTTCACTCCAGTGAACCTAATTGAATTGAATGAGTCTAACTCTTAAAGTAGTGATTGTGTCTGTGTTTCCTCGGCTAATTAAACTTAAACCTTGATGTACAAAATTTTTTATGTTGAAAATAAAGTAACTTGTGTTTGAGTTCAGGTTTCGGGTTACTGTGTTTTTCTAGCGTTGTCTGGGAAGATATCTTCGAGATTAGGAATGTATATTAGTCCATTCTTGTGTAATTGACAAGATACAGTGAGACGGTGTTCCCGTGTTGACAAAATTACAATTCCTAGAGTACGTCATAATATTGAAATACATCGCATCATTACTTTAATGTCTGAATACCCCAGTCTCCATCAAGTTAATAAAATTCAGCAGTCAATCTGACTTAATTTTCTAAATATTTAAATTTTTATATTCCGTAAGTTTTCTTTTATATATTTTCCAGAATCCACCGAACCAACGCCGGTAACGCGATACGACTGCTCATTCCGGACTTCGCTGTAGTCGGTATCGGCGCGGCGCTCTTCGTATTCGTACGACGAATCGCCCCGTTTGTGCCGCGGCCCGGAGGCAAAGTCCGCAAGAACCCAAACGACCTCCTCCAAATAAGCCCAAAAGTCGTGGAATACACCCGCAACGCCCTCTTCGCATTCTTCCTGTTCAGCGTCGCCATTACTATTCCATCAATCACAACCTTCGTCTACTTCGCTATACTTTGGGGCCTTCTCACCTACTGGGCTTTCCTCAACGAAATAGGTGGCAAGGCCGGTTATATTAAACTTTACTTGCTGGGTTATTGTGGGTTGCATATTGTTGTTTTGTATTGTTATCAGTTTCAAATTTCTCAGGATGTGTTGCCACCCAGTTCTGTGATGGCGAGGTAAGTGTCAATTAGATTAAAATACCGTTCAACGTTCATTAATGTTAATCACAAGAATGTTGTTGATGGCTATGGCTATTGTTCGGGTTTTTGTCTTGTATTTAAGTTGTTTAGTTTTATTAAATACTTCCTTAGGTAAGTTACATTTCCCGCTTAGTATATTTTTTGCACTTGATAATTGTAATCTTCCTGATTGATCCCCTGCGAAAGCCGCATTTTCTGGCCGAAGTGCCTGAACTTCTGGACTGCACTGTAATTTCATGCAACGCTGGATCACCGACTAGAGTTTTCCTTTAGAATCTTACTCGAGAGTCTACCAGGTAATTTTGGTAATTTTTTGTGGAGCTGTCGGCGCTATCGACCAAAATTTTTTTTGACAGTCCTTGTTTTACTGTGTAGCAGAGAATATGCATGGCGAATCTCGGAAAAATATCGAAGGTGCTGATGGTGACGTCATCGAGGTTCTAGCTAATAATGGCGCCAAGGCCCAGTGCGTGGTACTGGCTCTCTATATTTAGCGCCAAAAAAACCAGGGCTCTACTTGCCTCATAGACGCCGTTATATTATATACTGTAGGTCGTAGGGAGGGTGGCCAGGTAAATATCCTTAATTGGGCACCAAACATTAACCGGGGAGCAAAAAATACAGAAAAGTTGCCAAAACATACAAAAATGTGAGACCATGGTGTAATTCAGTAAAGAGTAATATTAGTTTGACTAAAACAACAAACGCAACACATCAGGAAAGAAAACAAATGGGGCTAGTTTAGCGCATCAGAGTTTCTGAAACGGATCTGAAATCTGTAGAACCGTGATATAGAAATAAAATCACAAGTGCGTAATGGTGAGGATAATATAATGCTAGGCCTACTTAATAATGTGGTAGGTGTATGAATTTAATTTCCTTCCGCTTGGCTCCGGAATCACTGTTTACTGTTCTTTTTGGGTAAGATTATTGTTTGATAAAGATGCGCAAATAAATTTCATAAAATAAATCGATGACAGGTTAGCCCTATTTGCATACAAGACATTATGAAAGCTTAGTTTTATCCTGTTCTTAAGAACTCCGAATGGTTTAGTTGTACGGTACACGCGATTTAATGACCATTAATCACTTGCTGAAATGGTAAGATTAGAAAATAATCACATTGCATTAAAAAAGTAATTGCTAAGCAAGGGAAACTCAAACACGTCTTACTAATTTGCATAGTTAACAATGTGTATTTAATGCTGGTTATGTCTGGTGGGTTAAATTTCGCCCCAGGGTGTCAGAAACGTCAACAGTGCGTCAGATTAGTTTTTGATGGATACAGTTTGGACCACCGCAGGCGTCAGTTGCAGCCTCGACTGTAAAGTGGCATTTTTTCATCAAAAATATTTGTTTATGTTAAATCTTAGTTTGCGTGGATCGTATGTGTGTGCATTGCTAAGCGCGGCAGCTACTGTATGATTTGAATAGCCAAACTAATTTTCATCATTACAATAATGCGGTAATCAAAACGACGATATGTTAAGTAATAGTTTATCTCAAAGTAAGTTTAACTCACTTTTCAAGTAATTTGTGAATTTGGGGTCTTTCTACCAGACCTGCTACTACCGGTACACAAGTAGCAGGTCTGGTAGAAAGACCCCAAATTCAAATTCACAAATTACTTGAAAAGTGAGTTAAACTTACTTTGAGATAAACTATTACTTGGCCTAATTACGGGCCTAATTCCTATCTCATTATGCTGTGTCCTATGGGCGCTACTGGTACTAGATTCTCACCCGACGTATAATGTTATACATTATATACAATGTGCTACCTGCAGAGTGATATAATATTTACATTTTCGATTATATTGTTCTTACAGGTTTTTGCTCTTTATACAATAATCTCACATTATCAGTGCCGGATTAACCTTAAGGCATATCATGTATTATTTACATTCTAGAATATTTGGTTTAAGTGGAGTTATAAGGAGTGATTGCAAGGACCCTTACGCTATTCAACGTCACGTGGAATGTGAGTGGCCAGAATTACTCAACGTCTGGATAATGTTTGGACTATATCTCGTTCTAGCACCGACCGCTTCCACTTTACTTCTGGAAATTAAAGTTAGTATATTTAATTGTTATTTATTCGTTGCATTTTTGAAAATCGTCCAAGTTTCAGGAAATGTTGTCTCTTAAATAATTTTTCACATATTCGTGTGTAAAATTGCACTTTATACTTCTGGTCCGAATTTTTCAGAAACACTATTCATTTTCACATTTCCATTTAGTTTTGTTAAAACGTTGGCGGTGTAGCTCAGTTGGCTGAGCGCCTGGCTTATAATCTATTGGTTGTAGGTTCGAACCCAGCCAGGGTTTACTCAGCCTTTCGCGCACTGGAGTCGATAAAATGAGGACTGTTTGAATCACTGGGAGCAAATCTTGGGATAGGAGTAGCGCCCACCCCTACCTTCGGGTAGCAGATAGGAGTAGCGCCCACCCCTACCTTCGGTAGCAGATAGGAGTAGCGCTCATCCCTACCTTCGGGTAGCAGATAGGAGTAGCACCCACCCCTACCTTCGGTAGCAGATTGGAGTAGCGCCCACGTCTACCTTCGTGTAGCAGATAGGAGTAGCGCCCACTTCTACCCTCGGGTAGCAGATAGGAGTAGCGCTCATTCCTACCTTCGTGTAGCAGATAGGAGTAGCGCCCACTTCTACCCTCGGGTAGCAGATAGGAGTAGCGCTCATTCCTACCTTCGGGTAGCAGATAGGAGTAGCACCCACCCCTAACTTCGGGTAGCAGATAAGAGTAGCGCCCACCCCTACCTTCGGGTAGCAGATAGGAGTAGCGCCCACGTCTACCTTCGTGTAGCAGATAGGAGTAGCGCCCACTTCTACCCTCGGGTAGCAGATAGGAGTAGCGGCCACTTCTACCTTCGGGTAGCAGATAGGAGTAGCACCCGCTTCTACCTTCGGGAAGCAGATAGGAGTAGCGCCAACTTCTACCTTCGGGTAGCAGATAGGAGTAGCGTCCACTTCTACCTTCGGGTAGCATATAGGAGTAGCGCCCACCACTACCTTCGGGTAGCAGATAGGAGTAGCGCCCATCACCCTTACCTTCCGGTAGCCGATAGGAGTAGCGCCCACGTCTACCTTCGGGTAGCAGATAGGAATAGCGGGCACTCTACCTTCGGGTAGCAGATAGGAGTAGCGGCCACTTCTACCTTCGGATAGCCGATAGGAGTGGCGCCCACTTCTAACTTCGGGTAGCAGATAGGAGTAGCGCCACCCCTACCTTCGGGTAGCAGATAGGAGTAGCGCCCGCTTCTACCTTCGGAAACAGATAGGAGTAGCGCCCACTTCTACCTTCGGGTAGCAGACATGAGTAGCGGGCACTTCTACCTTCGGGTAGCCGATAGGAGTAGCGCCCACTTCTACCTTCGGGTAGCAGACAGGAGTAGCGGACACTTCTACCTTCGAGTAGCCGATAGGAGTAGCGCCCACTTCTACCTTCGGGTAGCTGTCAGAAGTAGAGGGCACTTCTACCTTCGTGTAGCAAATATGAGTAGCGCCCACTTCTACCGTCGGGTAGCAGATAAGAGTAGCGCCCACACCTACCTTCGGGTAGCAGATAGGAGTAGCGCCCACCCCTACCTTCGAGTAGCAGATAGGAGTAGCGTCCACCCCTACCTTCGGGTAGCAGATAGGAGTAGCGGGCACTTCTACCTTCGGGAAGCAGATAGGAGTAGCGGCCACTTCTACCTTCGGGAAGCAGATAGGAGTAGCGCCCACTTCTACCTTCCGGTAGCCGATAGGAGTAGCGCCCGCTTCTACCTTCGGGAAGCAGATAGGAGTAGCGGCCACTTCTACCTTCGGGAAGCAGATAGGAGTAGCATCCACTTCTACCTTCGGGAAGCAGATAGGAGTAGCGGCCACTTCTACCTTCGGGAAGCAGATAGGAGTATCATCCACTTCTACCTTCGGGAAGCAGATAGGAGTAGCATCCACTTGTACCTTCGGGAAGCAGATAGGAGTAGCGCCCGCTTCTACCTTCGGGAAGCAGATAGGAGTAGCGGCCACTTCTACCTTCGGGAAGCAGATAGGAGTAGCGTCCACTTCTACCTTCGGGTAGCAGATAGGAGTAGCGCCCACTTCTACCTTCGGGAAGCAGATAGGAGTAGCGCCCGCTTCTACCTTCAGGAAGCAGATAGGAGTAGCAGCCACTTCTACTGTACCTTCGGGTAGCAGATAGGACTAGCGGCCACCCCTACCTTCGGGTAGCAGATAGGAGTAGCGCCCACTTCTACCTTCGGGAAGCAGATAGGAGTAGCGCCCGCTTCTACCTTCGGGAAGCAGATAGGAGTAGCGGCCACTTCTACCTTCGGGAAGCAGATATGAGTAGCGTCCACTTCTACCTTCGGGTAGCAAATAGGAGTAGCGCCCACTTCTCCCTTCGGGAAGCAGATAGGAGTAGCGCCCGCTTCTACCTTCGGGAAGCAGATAGGAGTAGCGGCCACTTCTACTGTACCTTCGGGTAGCAGATAGGAGTAGCGGCCACTTCTACTGTACCTTCGGGTAGCAGATAGGAGTAGCGGCCACTTCTACTGTACCTTCGGGTAGCAGATAGGAGTAGCGGCCACCCCTACCTTCGGGTAGCAGATAGGAGTAGCGCCCACTTCTACCTTCGGGAAGCAGATAGGAGTAGCGCCCGCTTCTACCTTCGGGAAGCAGATAGGAGTAGCGGCCACTTCTACCTTCGGGAAGCAGATATGAGTAGCGTCCACTTCTACCTTCGGGTAGCAAATAGGAGTAGCGCCCACTTCTCCCTTCGGGAAGCAGATAGGAGTAGCGCCCGCTTCTACCTTCGGGAAGCAGATAGGAGTAGCGGCCACTTCTACTGTACCTTCGGGTAGCAGATAGGAGTAGCGGCCACCCCTACCTTCGGGTAGCAGATAGGAGTAGCGCCCACTTCTACCTTCGGGAAGCAGATAGGAGTAGCGCCCGCTTCTACCTTCGGGAAGCAGATAGGAGTAGCGGCCACTTCTACCTTCGGGAAGCAGATATGAGTAGCGTCCACTTCTACCTTCGGGTAGCAAATAGGAGTAGCGCCCACTTCTCCCTTCGGGAAGCAGATAGGAGTAGCGCCCGCTTCTACCTTCGGGAAGCAGATAGGAGTAGCGGCCACTTCTACTGTACCTTCGGGTAGCAGATAGGAGTAGCGGCCACTTCTACTGTACCTTCGGGTAGCAGATAGGAGTAGCGGCCACTTCTACTGTACCTTCGGGTAGCAGATAGGAGTGGCGGCCACTTCTACTGTACCTTCGGGTAGCAGATAGGAGTAGCGGCCACCCCTTCCTTCGGGTAGCAGATAGGAGTAGCGTCCACTTCTACCTTCGGGTAGCAGATAGGAGTAGCGCCCACTTCTACCTTCGGGAAGCAGATAGGAGTAGCGCCCGCTTCTACCTTCGGGAAGCAGATAGGAGTAGCGGCCACTTCTACCTTCGGGAAGCAGATAGGAGTAGCGTCCACTTCTACCTTCGGGTAGCAGATAGGAGTAGCGCCCACTTCTCCCTTCGGGAAGCAGATAGGAGTAGCGCCCGCTTCTACCTTCGGGAAGCAGATAGGAGTAGCGGCCACTTCTACTGTACCTTCGGGTAGCAGATAGGAGTAGCGGCCACTTCTACTGTACGTTCGGGTAGCAGATAGGAGTAGCGGCCACTTCTACTGTACCATCGGGTAGCAGATAGGAGTAGCGGCCACTTCTACTGTACCTTCGGGTAGCAGATAGGAGTAGCGGGCCACTTCTACTGTACCTTCGGGTAGCAGATAGGAGTAGCGGCCACTTCTACTGTACCTTCGGGTAGCAGATAGGAGTAGCGGCCACTTCTACCTTCGGGTAGCAGATAGGAGTAGCGTCCACTTCTACCTTCGGGTAGCAGATAGGAGTAGCGCCCACTTCTACCTTCGGGAAGCAGATAGGAGTAGCGCCCGCTTCTACCTTCGGGAAGCAGATAGGAGTAGCGGCCACTTCTACTGTACCTTCGGGTAGCAGATAGCAGTAGCGGCCACTTCTACTGTACCTTCGGGTAGCAGATAGGAGTAGCGGCCACTTCTACTGTACCTTCGGGTAGCAGATAGGAGTAGCGTCCACTTCTACTGTACCTTCGGGTAGCAGATAGGAGTAGCGGCCACTTCTACTGTACCATCGGGTAGCAGATAGGAGTAGCGGCCACTTCTACTGTACCTTCGGGTAGCAGATAGGAGTAGCGGCCACTTCTACTGTACCATCGGGTAGCAGATAGGAGTAGCGGCCACTTCTACTGTACCTTCGGGTAGCAGATAGGAGTAGCGGGCCACTTCTACTGTACCTTCGGGTAGCAGATAGGAGTAGCGGCCACTTCTACTGTACCTTCGGGTAGCAGATAGGAGTAGCGGCCACTTCTACCTTCGGGAAGCAGATAGGAGTAGCGTCCACTTCTACCTTCGGGTAGCAGATAGGAGTAGCGCCCACTTCTACCTTCGGGAAGCAGATAGGAGTAGCGCCCGCTTCTACCTTCGGGAAGCAGATAGGAGTAGCGGCCACTTCTACTGTACCTTCGGGTAGCAGATAGGAGTAGCGGCCACCCCTACCTTCGGGTAGCAGATAGGAGTAGCGCCCACTTCTACCTTCGGGAAGCAGATAGGAGTAGCGCCCGCTTCTACCTTCGGGAAGCAGATAGGAGTAGCGGCCACTTCTACCTTCGGGAAGCAGATATGAGTAGCGTCCACTTCTACCTTCGGGTAGCAAATAGGAGTAGCGCCCACTTCTCCCTTCGGGAAGCAGATAGGAGTAGCGCCCGCTTCTACCTTCGGGAAGCAGATAGGAGTAGCGGCCACTTCTACTGTACCTTCGGGTAGCAGATAGGAGTAGCGGCCACTTCTACTGTACCTTCGGGTAGCAGATAGGAGTAGCGGCCACTTCTACTGTACCTTCGGGTAGCAGATAGGAGTAGCGGCCACCCCTACCTTCGGGTAGCAGATAGGAGTAGCGCCCACTTCTACCTTCGGGAAGCAGATAGGAGTAGCGCCCGCTTCTACCTTCGGGAAGCAGATAGGAGTAGCGGCCACTTCTACCTTCGGGAAGCAGATATGAGTAGCGTCCACTTCTACCTTCGGGTAGCAAATAGGAGTAGCGCCCACTTCTCCCTTCGGGAAGCAGATAGGAGTAGCGCCCGCTTCTACCTTCGGGAAGCAGATAGGAGTAGCGGCCACTTCTACTGTACCTTCGGGTAGCAGATAGGAGTAGCGGCCACCCCTACCTTCGGGTAGCAGATAGGAGTAGCGCCCACTTCTACCTTCGGGAAGCAGATAGGAGTAGCGCCCGCTTCTACCTTCGGGAAGCAGATAGGAGTAGCGGCCACTTCTACCTTCGGGAAGCAGATATGAGTAGCGTCCACTTCTACCTTCGGGTAGCAAATAGGAGTAGCGCCCACTTCTCCCTTCGGGAAGCAGATAGGAGTAGCGCCCGCTTCTACCTTCGGGAAGCAGATAGGAGTAGCGGCCACTTCTACTGTACCTTCGGGTAGCAGATAGGAGTAGCGGCCACTTCTACTGTACCTTCGGGTAGCAGATAGGAGTAGCGGCCACTTCTACGTACCTTCGGGTAGCAGATAGGAGTGGCGGCCACTCTACTGTACCTTCGGGTAGCAGATAGGAGTAGCGGCCACCCCTACCTTCGGGTAGCAGATAGGAGTAGCGCCCACCTTCTACCTTCGGGAAGTAGATAGGAGTAGCGCCCGCTTCTACCTTCGGGAAGCAGATAGGAGTAGCGGCCACTTCTACCTTCGGGAAGCAGATAGGAGTAGCGTCCACTTCTACCTTCGGGTAGCAGATAGGAGTAGCGCCCACTTCTCCCTTCGGGAAGCAGATAGGAGTAGCGCCCGCTCCTACCTTCGGGAAGCAGATAGGAGTAGCGTCCACTTCTACCTTCGGGTAGCAGATAGGAGTATCATCCACTTCTACCTTCGGGAAGCAGATAGGAGTAGCGGCCACTTCTACTGTACGTTGGGTAGCAGATAGGAGTAGCGGCCACTTCTACTGTACGTTCGGGTAGCAGATAGGAGTAGCGGCCACTTCTACTGTACCTTCGGGTAGCAGATAGGAGTAGCGGCCACTTCTACTGTACCATCGGGTAGCAGATAGGAGTAGCGGCCACTTCTACTGTACCTTCGGGTAGCAGATAGGAGTAGCGGCCACTTCTACTGTACCATCGGGTAGCAGATAGGAGTAGCGGCCACTTCTACTGTACCATCGGGTAGCAGATAGGAGTAGCGGCCACTTCTACTGTACCTTCGGGTAGCAGATAGGAGTAGCGGGCCACTTCTACTGTACCTTCGGGTAGCAGATAGGAGTAGCGGCCACTTCTACTGTACCTTCGGGTAGCAGATAGGAGTAGCGGCCACTTCTACCTTCGGGTAGCAGATAGGAGTAGCGTCCACTTCTACCTTCGGGTAGCAGATAGGAGTAGCGCCCACTTCTACCTTCGGGAAGCAGATAGGAGTAGCGCCCGCTTCTACCTTCGGGAAGCAGATAGGAGTAGCGGCCACTTCTACTGTACCTTCGGGTAGCAGATAGGAGTAGCGGCCACTTCTACTGTACCTTCGGGTAGCAGATAGGAGTAGCGGCCACTTCTACTGTACCTTCGGGTAGCAGATATGAGTAGCGGCTACTTCTACTGTACCTTCGGGTAGCAGATAGGAGTAGCGGCCACTTCTACCTTCGGGTAGCAGATAGGAGTAGCGGCCACTTCTACCTTCGGGTAGCAGATAGGAGTAGCGGCCACTGCTACCTTCGTGTAGCAGATAGGAGTAGCGTCCACCCCTACCTTCGGGTAGCAGATAGGAGTAGCGCCCACTTCTACCTTCGGGAAGCAGATAGGAGTAGCGCCCATCCCTACCTTCGGGTAGCAGATAGGAGTAGCGCCCACCCCTACCCTCGGGTAGCAGATAGGAGTAGCGCCCACGTCTACCTTCGTGTAGCAGATAGGAGTAGCGTCCACTTCTACCTTCGGGAAGCAGATAGGAGTAGCGGCCACCTCTACTGTCCTCGGGTAGCAGTAGGAGTAGCGGCCACTTCTACCTTCGGGTAGCAGATAGGAGTAGCGCCCACCTCTACCTTCGGGAAGCAGATAGGAGTAGCGCCCACCCCTACCTTCGGTAGCAGATAAGAGTAGCGCCCACCCCTACCTTCGGGTAGCAGATAGGAGTAGCGGCCACTTCTACCTTCGGGTAGCAGATAGGAGTAGCGCCCACCCCTACCTTCGGGTAGCCGATAGGAGTAGCGCCCGCTTCTACCTTCGGGTAGCAAATAGGAGTAGCGGCCACTTCTACCTTCGGGTAGCAGATAGGAGTAGCGTCCACTTCTACCTTCGGGAAGCAGATAGGAGTAGCGTCCACTTCTACCTTCGGGAAGCAGATAGGAGTAGCGCCCACCCCTACCTTCGGTAGCAGATAGAGTAGCGCCCACCCCTACCTTCGGGTAGCAGATAGAAGTAGCGCCCACTTATACCTTCCGGTAGCCGATAGGAGTAGCGGGCATTTCTACCTTCGGGTAGCAGATAGGAGTAGCGGCCACTTCTACTGTACCTTCGGGTAGCAGCTATTGAATGAGGAGTCTTCGGGTCTCCTGTTTCAGCCATCTGTTACTTTTTGTATTGCAACATGAAACCGA
The DNA here is from genome assembly GCA_032718475.1 of Nemertoderma westbladi. NCBI lineage: Eukaryota > Metazoa > Xenacoelomorpha > Nemertodermatida > Nemertodermatidae > Nemertoderma > Nemertoderma westbladi. Next base: position 10,023 of record JAUCBJ010002796.1, on the reverse strand, counting down.
TTTTTCTGCCATCGAAAATTGCTAACATAAATTGAGAATAACTTGAAAACTGTAAAATATTTTTGATAATCAATATGAAGCTCTTCCCATTGGCATGCCCAATTAATTTCAACCCTAGTGTACGCTCAATTTAACATAATTATGATTAAAGTGTTGGGATAAAAGTCACTGTGTGAAATGGACTGTATCTTACGGCACTGTAAGAGATAGATTCCGGCTTATTGCAGAAATTGCGGACACAGTTCATTACGCCCTTTACTCGTCTGGCAGTGCTGTGAGATGCATCCCCGTACGCATGCGGTGGATACCACGGATGCGTTATCTCACTCATAACCTCAACAACGTAGTTGAGGTTATGAGTGAGATAACGCATCCGTGGAATGCACCGCAGCGATACGGGGATGCATGTCACAGCACTGCCCGACGCGTACAGAGGCGTCATGAACCTGTGTTCCGCCAATTACTGCAATCAGCCGGCCTCTCAACTCGTAACAGAGCCGTAAGCTACCGACCATAGTCACACCGAGACATATAACCCAACACTCCCAGTAATCATACAATTATGTTAACTTGAGCGTACCACTAGGGATGCAATACAATGGGCAAGCCACATGGGAAGCGCATCCTAATGATCTACACTCAAAAATATTATACCAGTATATCGAGTAATGAGCTCAATTAATAGGTTGAGCAATTAGTCGGATGGCAGTACCAAATCGGTGATACAGTGTATGCACATAGCAACACATGATATACCGATGCGCTGAAACAGGAGACCCGACGACTCCTACCTTCCCATCGCTGCTACCCGAAGGTACAGTAGAAGTGGCCGCTACTCCTATCTGCTACCCGAAGGTAGAAATGCCCGCTACTCCTATCGGCTACCGGAAGGTATAAGTGGGCGCTACTTCTATCTGCTACCCGAAGGTAGGGGTGGGCGCTACTCTATCTGCTACCGAAGGTAGGGGTGGGCGCTACTCCTATCTGCTTCCCGAAGGTAGAAGTGGACGCTACTCCTATCTGCTTCCCGAAGGTAGAAGTGGACGCTACTCCTATCTGCTACCCGAAGGTAGAAGTGGCCGCTACTCCTATTTGCTACCCGAAGGTAGAAGCGGGCGCTACTCCTATCGGCTACCCGAAGGTAGGGGTGGGCGCTACTCCTATCTGCTACCCGAAGGTAGAAGTGGCCGCTACTTCTATCTGCTACCCGAAGGTAGGGGTGGGCGCTACTCTTATCTGCTACCGAAGGTAGGGGTGGGCGCTACTCCTATCTGCTTCCCGAAGGTAGAAGTGGGCGCTACTCCTATCTGCTATCCGAAGGTAGAAGTGGCCGCTACTCCTATCTGCTACCCGAAGGTACAGTAGAAGTGGCCGCTACTCCTATCTGCTTCCCGAAGGTAGAAGTGGACGCTACTCCTATCTGCTACACGAAGGTAGACGTGGGCGCTACTCCTATCTGCTACCCGAAGGTAGGGGTGGGCGCTACTCCTATCTGCTACCCGAAGGTAGGGATGGGCGCTACTCCTATCTGCTTCCCGAAGGTAGAAGTGGGCGCTACTCCTATCTGCTACCCGAAGGTAGGGGTGGACGCTACTCCTATCTGCTACACGAAGGTAGAAGTGGCCGCTACTCCTATCTGCTACCCGAAGGTAGAAGTGGCCGCTACTCCTATCTGCTACCCGAAGGTAGAAGTGGCCGCTACTCCTATCTGCTACCCGAAGGTACAGTAGAAGTAGCCGCTACTCATATCTGCTACCCGAAGGTACAGTAGAAGTGGCCGCTACTCCTATCTGCTACCCGAAGGTACAGTAGAAGTGGCCGCTACTCCTATCTGCTACCCGAAGGTACAGTAGAAGTGGCCGCTACTCCTATCTGCTTCCCGAAGGTAGAAGCGGGCGCTACTCCTATCTGCTTCCCGAAGGTAGAAGTGGGCGCTACTCCTATCTGCTACCCGAAGGTAGAAGTGGACGCTACTCCTATCTGCTACCCGAAGGTAGAAGTGGCCGCTACTCCTATCTGCTACCCGAAGGTACAGTAGAAGTGGCCGCTACTCCTATCTGCTACCCGAAGGTACAGTAGAAGTGGCCCGCTACTCCTATCTGCTACCCGAAGGTACAGTAGAAGTGGCCGCTACTCCTATCTGCTACCCGATGGTACAGTAGAAGTGGCCGCTACTCCTATCTGCTACCCGATGGTACAGTAGAAGTGGCCGCTACTCCTATCTGCTACCCGAAGGTACAGTAGAAGTGGCCGCTACTCCTATCTGCTACCCGATGGTACAGTAGAAGTGGCCGCTACTCCTATCTGCTACCCGAAGGTACAGTAGAAGTGGCCGCTACTCCTATCTGCTACCCGAACGTACAGTAGAAGTGGCCGCTACTCCTATCTGCTACCCAACGTACAGTAGAAGTGGCCGCTACTCCTATCTGCTTCCCGAAGGTAGAAGTGGATGATACTCCTATCTGCTACCCGAAGGTAGAAGTGGACGCTACTCCTATCTGCTTCCCGAAGGTAGAAGCGGGCGCTACTCCTATCTGCTTCCCGAGGGAGAAGTGGGCGCTACTCCTATCTGCTACCCGAAGGTAGAAGTGGACGCTACTCCTATCTGCTTCCCGAAGGTAGAAGTGGCCGCTACTCCTATCTGCTTCCCGAAGGTAGAAGCGGGCGCTACTCCTATCTACTTCCCGAAGGTAGAAGTGGGCGCTACTCCTATCTGCTACCCGAAGGTAGGGGTGGCCGCTACTCCTATCTGCTACCCGAAGGTACAGTAGAAGTGGCCGCCACTCCTATCTGCTACCCGAAGGTACAGTAGAAGTGGCCGCTACTCCTATCTGCTACCCGAAGGTACAGTAGAAGTGGCCGCTACTCCTATCTGCTACCCGAAGGTACAGTAGAAGTGGCCGCTACTCCTATCTGCTTCCCGAAGGTAGAAGCGGGCGCTACTCCTATCTGCTTCCCGAAGGGAGAAGTGGGCGCTACTCCTATTTGCTACCCGAAGGTAGAAGTGGACGCTACTCATATCTGCTTCCCGAAGGTAGAAGTGGCCGCTACTCCTATCTGCTTCCCGAAGGTAGAAGCGGGCGCTACTCCTATCTGCTTCCCGAAGGTAGAAGTGGGCGCTACTCCTATCTGCTACCCGAAGGTAGGGGTGGCCGCTACTCCTATCTGCTACCCGAAGGTACAGTAGAAGTGGCCGCTACTCCTATCTGCTTCCCGAAGGTAGAAGCGGGCGCTACTCCTATCTGCTTCCCGAAGGGAGAAGTGGGCGCTACTCCTATTTGCTACCCGAAGGTAGAAGTGGACGCTACTCATATCTGCTTCCCGAAGGTAGAAGTGGCCGCTACTCCTATCTGCTTCCCGAAGGTAGAAGCGGGCGCTACTCCTATCTGCTTCCCGAAGGTAGAAGTGGGCGCTACTCCTATCTGCTACCCGAAGGTAGGGGTGGCCGCTACTCCTATCTGCTACCCGAAGGTACAGTAGAAGTGGCCGCTACTCCTATCTGCTACCCGAAGGTACAGTAGAAGTGGCCGCTACTCCTATCTGCTACCCGAAGGTACAGTAGAAGTGGCCGCTACTCCTATCTGCTTCCCGAAGGTAGAAGCGGGCGCTACTCCTATCTGCTTCCCGAAGGGAGAAGTGGGCGCTACTCCTATTTGCTACCCGAAGGTAGAAGTGGACGCTACTCATATCTGCTTCCCGAAGGTAGAAGTGGCCGCTACTCCTATCTGCTTCCCGAAGGTAGAAGCGGGCGCTACTCCTATCTGCTTCCCGAAGGTAGAAGTGGGCGCTACTCCTATCTGCTACCCGAAGGTAGGGGTGGCCGCTACTCCTATCTGCTACCCGAAGGTACAGTAGAAGTGGCCGCTACTCCTATCTGCTTCCCGAAGGTAGAAGCGGGCGCTACTCCTATCTGCTTCCCGAAGGTAGAAGTGGGCGCTACTCCTATCTGCTACCCGAAGGTAGAAGTGGACGCTACTCCTATCTGCTTCCCGAAGGTAGAAGTGGCCGCTACTCCTATCTGCTACCCGAAGGTACAGTAGAAGTGGCCGCTACTCCTATCTGCTACCCGAAGGTACAGTAGAAGTGGCCCGCTACTCCTATCTGCTACCCGAAGGTACAGTAGAAGTGGCCGCTACTCCTATCTGCTACCCGATGGTACAGTAGAAGTGGCCGCTACTCCTATCTGCTACCCGAAGGTACAGTAGAAGTGGCCGCTACTCCTATCTGCTACCCGATGGTACAGTAGAAGTGGCCGCTACTCCTATCTGCTACCCGAAGGTACAGTAGAAGTGGACGCTACTCCTATCTGCTACCCGAAGGTACAGTAGAAGTGGCCGCTACTCCTATCTGCTACCCGAAGGTACAGTAGAAGTGGCCGCTACTGCTATCTGCTACCCGAAGGTACAGTAGAAGTGGCCGCTACTCCTATCTGCTTCCCGAAGGTAGAAGCGGGCGCTACTCCTATCTGCTTCCCGAAGGTAGAAGTGGGCGCTACTCCTATCTGCTACCCGAAGGTAGAAGTGGACGCTACTCCTATCTGCTACCCGAAGGTAGAAGTGGCCGCTACTCCTATCTGCTACCCGAAGGTACAGTAGAAGTGGCCGCTACTCCTATCTGCTACCCGAAGGTACAGTAGAAGTGGCCCGCTACTCCTATCTGCTACCCGAAGGTACAGTAGAAGTGGCCGCTACTCCTATCTGCTACCCGATGGTACAGTAGAAGTGGCCGCTACTCCTATCTGCTACCCGAACGTACAGTAGAAGTGGCCGCTACTCCTATCTGCTACCCGAAGGTACAGTAGAAGTGGCCGCTACTCCTATCTGCTTCCCGAAGGTAGAAGCGGGCGCTACTCCTATCTGCTTCCCGAAGGGAGAAGTGGGCGCTACTCCTATCTGCTACCCGAAGGTAGAAGTGGACGCTACTCCTATCTGCTTCCCGAAGGTAGAAGTGGCCGCTACTCCTATCTGCTTCCCGAAGGTAGAAGCGGGCGCTACTCCTATCTGCTTCCCGAAGGTAGAAGTGGGCGCTACTCCTATCTGCTACCCGAAGGTAGAAGTGGACGCTACTCCTATCTGCTACCCGAAGGAAGGGGTGGCCGCTACTCCTATCTGCTACCCGAAGGTACAGTAGAAGTGGCCGCCACTCCTATCTGCTACCCGAAGGTACAGTAGAAGTGGCCGCTACTCCTATCTGCTACCCGAAGGTACAGTAGAAGTGGCCGCTACTCCTATCTGCTACCCGAAGGTACAGTAGAAGTGGCCGCTACTCCTATCTGCTTCCCGAAGGTAGAAGCGGGCGCTACTCCTATCTGCTTCCCGAAGGGAGAAGTGGGCGCTACTCCTATTTGCTACCCGAAGGTAGAAGTGGACGCTACTCATATCTGCTTCCCGAAGGTAGAAGTGGCCGCTACTCCTATCTGCTTCCCGAAGGTAGAAGCGGGCGCTACTCCTATCTGCTTCCCGAAGGTAGAAGTGGGCGCTACTCCTATCTGCTACCCGAAGGTAGGGGTGGCCGCTACTCCTATCTGCTACCCGAAGGTACAGTAGAAGTGGCCGCTACTCCTATCTGCTTCCCGAAGGTAGAAGCGGGCGCTACTCCTATCTGCTTCCCGAAGGGAGAAGTGGGCGCTACTCCTATTTGCTACCCGAAGGTAGAAGTGGACGCTACTCATATCTGCTTCCCGAAGGTAGAAGTGGCCGCTACTCCTATCTGCTTCCCGAAGGTAGAAGCGGGCGCTACTCCTATCTGCTTCCCGAAGGTAGAAGTGGGCGCTACTCCTATCTGCTACCCGAAGGTAGGGGTGGCCGCTACTCCTATCTGCTACCCGAAGGTACAGTAGAAGTGGCCGCTACTCCTATCTGCTACCCGAAGGTACAGTAGAAGTGGCCGCTACTCCTATCTGCTACCCGAAGGTACAGTAGAAGTGGCCGCTACTCCTATCTGCTTCCCGAAGGTAGAAGCGGGCGCTACTCCTATCTGCTTCCCGAAGGGAGAAGTGGGCGCTACTCCTATTTGCTACCCGAAGGTAGAAGTGGACGCTACTCATATCTGCTTCCCGAAGGTAGAAGTGGCCGCTACTCCTATCTGCTTCCCGAAGGTAGAAGCGGGCGCTACTCCTATCTGCTTCCCGAAGGTAGAAGTGGGCGCTACTCCTATCTGCTACCCGAAGGTAGGGGTGGCCGCTAGTCCTATCTGCTACCCGAAGGTACAGTAGAAGTGGCTGCTACTCCTATCTGCTTCCTGAAGGTAGAAGCGGGCGCTACTCCTATCTGCTTCCCGAAGGTAGAAGTGGGCGCTACTCCTATCTGCTACCCGAAGGTAGAAGTGGACGCTACTCCTATCTGCTTCCCGAAGGTAGAAGTGGCCGCTACTCCTATCTGCTTCCCGAAGGTAGAAGCGGGCGCTACTCCTATCTGCTTCCCGAAGGTACAAGTGGATGCTACTCCTATCTGCTTCCCGAAGGTAGAAGTGGATGATACTCCTATCTGCTTCCCGAAGGTAGAAGTGGCCGCTACTCCTATCTGCTTCCCGAAGGTAGAAGTGGATGCTACTCCTATCTGCTTCCCGAAGGTAGAAGTGGCCGCTACTCCTATCTGCTTCCCGAAGGTAGAAGCGGGCGCTACTCCTATCGGCTACCGGAAGGTAGAAGTGGGCGCTACTCCTATCTGCTTCCCGAAGGTAGAAGTGGCCGCTACTCCTATCTGCTTCCCGAAGGTAGAAGTGCCCGCTACTCCTATCTGCTACCCGAAGGTAGGGGTGGACGCTACTCCTATCTGCTACTCGAAGGTAGGGGTGGGCGCTACTCCTATCTGCTACCCGAAGGTAGGTGTGGGCGCTACTCTTATCTGCTACCCGACGGTAGAAGTGGGCGCTACTCATATTTGCTACACGAAGGTAGAAGTGCCCTCTACTTCTGACAGCTACCCGAAGGTAGAAGTGGGCGCTACTCCTATCGGCTACTCGAAGGTAGAAGTGTCCGCTACTCCTGTCTGCTACCCGAAGGTAGAAGTGGGCGCTACTCCTATCGGCTACCCGAAGGTAGAAGTGCCCGCTACTCATGTCTGCTACCCGAAGGTAGAAGTGGGCGCTACTCCTATCTGTTTCCGAAGGTAGAAGCGGGCGCTACTCCTATCTGCTACCCGAAGGTAGGGGTGGCGCTACTCCTATCTGCTACCCGAAGTTAGAAGTGGGCGCCACTCCTATCGGCTATCCGAAGGTAGAAGTGGCCGCTACTCCTATCTGCTACCCGAAGGTAGAGTGCCCGCTATTCCTATCTGCTACCCGAAGGTAGACGTGGGCGCTACTCCTATCGGCTACCGGAAGGTAAGGGTGATGGGCGCTACTCCTATCTGCTACCCGAAGGTAGTGGTGGGCGCTACTCCTATATGCTACCCGAAGGTAGAAGTGGACGCTACTCCTATCTGCTACCCGAAGGTAGAAGTTGGCGCTACTCCTATCTGCTTCCCGAAGGTAGAAGCGGGTGCTACTCCTATCTGCTACCCGAAGGTAGAAGTGGCCGCTACTCCTATCTGCTACCCGAGGGTAGAAGTGGGCGCTACTCCTATCTGCTACACGAAGGTAGACGTGGGCGCTACTCCTATCTGCTACCCGAAGGTAGGGGTGGGCGCTACTCTTATCTGCTACCCGAAGTTAGGGGTGGGTGCTACTCCTATCTGCTACCCGAAGGTAGGAATGAGCGCTACTCCTATCTGCTACCCGAGGGTAGAAGTGGGCGCTACTCCTATCTGCTACACGAAGGTAGGAATGAGCGCTACTCCTATCTGCTACCCGAGGGTAGAAGTGGGCGCTACTCCTATCTGCTACACGAAGGTAGACGTGGGCGCTACTCCAATCTGCTACCGAAGGTAGGGGTGGGTGCTACTCCTATCTGCTACCCGAAGGTAGGGATGAGCGCTACTCCTATCTGCTACCGAAGGTAGGGGTGGGCGCTACTCCTATCTGCTACCCGAAGGTAGGGGTGGGCGCTACTCCTATCCCAAGATTTGCTCCCAGTGATTCAAACAGTCCTCATTTTATCGACTCCAGTGCGCGAAAGGCTGAGTAAACCCTGGCTGGGTTCGAACCTACAACCAATAGATTATAAGCCAGGCGCTCAGCCAACTGAGCTACACCGCCAACGTTTTAACAAAACTAAATGGAAATGTGAAAATGAATAGTGTTTCTGAAAAATTCGGACCAGAAGTATAAAGTGCAATTTTACACACGAATATGTGAAAAATTATTTAAGAGACAACATTTCCTGAAACTTGGACGATTTTCAAAAATGCAACGAATAAATAACAATTAAATATACTAACTTTAATTTCCAGAAGTAAAGTGGAAGCGGTCGGTGCTAGAACGAGATATAGTCCAAACATTATCCAGACGTTGAGTAATTCTGGCCACTCACATTCCACGTGACGTTGAATAGCGTAAGGGTCCTTGCAATCACTCCTTATAACTCCACTTAAACCAAATATTCTAGAATGTAAATAATACATGATATGCCTTAAGGTTAATCCGGCACTGATAATGTGAGATTATTGTATAAAGAGCAAAAACCTGTAAGAACAATATAATCGAAAATGTAAATATTATATCACTCTGCAGGTAGCACATTGTATATAATGTATAACATTATACGTCGGGTGAGAATCTAGTACCAGTAGCGCCCATAGGACACAGCATAATGAGATAGGAATTAGGCCCGTAATTAGGCCAAGTAATAGTTTATCTCAAAGTAAGTTTAACTCACTTTTCAAGTAATTTGTGAATTTGAATTTGGGGTCTTTCTACCAGACCTGCTACTTGTGTACCGGTAGTAGCAGGTCTGGTAGAAAGACCCCAAATTCACAAATTACTTGAAAAGTGAGTTAAACTTACTTTGAGATAAACTATTACTTAACATATCGTCGTTTTGATTACCGCATTATTGTAATGATGAAAATTAGTTTGGCTATTCAAATCATACAGTAGCTGCCGCGCTTAGCAATGCACACACATACGATCCACGCAAACTAAGATTTAACATAAACAAATATTTTTGATGAAAAAATGCCACTTTACAGTCGAGGCTGCAACTGACGCCTGCGGTGGTCCAAACTGTATCCATCAAAAACTAATCTGACGCACTGTTGACGTTTCTGACACCCTGGGGCGAAATTTAACCCACCAGACATAACCAGCATTAAATACACATTGTTAACTATGCAAATTAGTAAGACGTGTTTGAGTTTCCCTTGCTTAGCAATTACTTTTTTAATGCAATGTGATTATTTTCTAATCTTACCATTTCAGCAAGTGATTAATGGTCATTAAATCGCGTGTACCGTACAACTAAACCATTCGGAGTTCTTAAGAACAGGATAAAACTAAGCTTTCATAATGTCTTGTATGCAAATAGGGCTAACCTGTCATCGATTTATTTTATGAAATTTATTTGCGCATCTTTATCAAACAATAATCTTACCCAAAAAGAACAGTAAACAGTGATTCCGGAGCCAAGCGGAAGGAAATTAAATTCATACACCTACCACATTATTAAGTAGGCCTAGCATTATATTATCCTCACCATTACGCACTTGTGATTTTATTTCTATATCACGGTTCTACAGATTTCAGATCCGTTTCAGAAACTCTGATGCGCTAAACTAGCCCCATTTGTTTTCTTTCCTGATGTGTTGCGTTTGTTGTTTTAGTCAAACTAATATTACTCTTTACTGAATTACACCATGGTCTCACATTTTTGTATGTTTTGGCAACTTTTCTGTATTTTTTGCTCCCCGGTTAATGTTTGGTGCCCAATTAAGGATATTTACCTGGCCACCCTCCCTACGACCTACAGTATATAATATAACGGCGTCTATGAGGCAAGTAGAGCCCTGGTTTTTTTGGCGCTAAATATAGAGAGCCAGTACCACGCACTGGGCCTTGGCGCCATTATTAGCTAGAACCTCGATGACGTCACCATCAGCACCTTCGATATTTTTCCGAGATTCGCCATGCATATTCTCTGCTACACAG